>JAVJIF010022114.1:0-99739 GCA_038442645.1 Agave tequilana
ACTAGAGCACGATGAGCAACTCTTCATAGGAACTCAGCCGTCTCCAAGGTTGAGGGACAGGAAAGGTCATCCTGAAGTGGACATCTGGGAAAGAGCTTACTCTAAACGATGTGCTATATGTTCCAGATATCTGCAAGAATCTGATCTCTAGATCAATACTTAGTAAGAAAGGATTTAGAATGGTTTTTGAATCAGATAAATTTGTACTTACTAAGGGTGGGATGTATGTGGGAAAGGATTATCTTATTGATGGACTTTTTAAAGCCAATGTTGCAGTGGTGGATAAAAGTCTGTGAATTTGTACCCTAAACTTATAAATAAAAAAAAGTCTCCGGTTTATTTGCTTGAGTCTCCTATTTTATGGCATGCTAGCTTAGGGCATGTAAATTATAAGTCTTTAAAAAACTTGTCTAATTTAGGATATATTCCTAAACTCAACTTAGAAGAAATTCGCAAGTGTGAGATTTGTGTTGAGTCAAGTTCGCAAAAATTCATTTCACTCAATTGATCGAAATACAAAACCTTTAGGGTTAATTCATAGCGATCTGTGTGACTTGAAGTTTATGCCAACTAGAGGCGGAAAAAAGTATTTTATTACTTTTATTGATGACTGTACAAGATACTGTTATGTGTATCTTTTAAACAGTAAGGATGAGACAATGAATATGTTATAACATATAAAGCTGAAGTTGAGAATTAACTCAATAAGAATATCAAGATTCTAAAATCCGATCGAGGCAGAGAATATGAATCAAATGTGCTAAACTTGGTATAATCCATCAAACTACAGCACCATATACTCCTCAGTAAAATGGAATTGCTGAACGAAAGAACAGAACTTTGAAGGAGATGGTCAATTCCATGCTCGTAAGTTCTGGAGCTTCGCAGAACTTGTGGGGGAAAGCTCTGTTAACTGTAAATTATATTCTAAACAGAGTACCCCACAAGAAACTTGGTCTTATATCATTTGAGTTATGACATGGAAGGAAACATTCTTACCATTACCTCAAAATGTAGGGGTGCCTTGCAAAGGTACTAGCACCATTACCTAAAACGACTAAGTTGGGAGCAAGAACTATGGACTGCATATTCATAGGCTATGCCTTGAATAGTAGTACCTACAGATTTCTGATTCATAAATCAGAAATACCAGATATTCATGTAAACATGATTATCGAATCTAGAGATGCAGTGTTCTTTGAAGACATCTTTCCATGCAAACGGGAAACAGATAAGACTTATGGGAAAAGAACACAAGAGATGGCGTTCAGGGACGAAAGCCCCGAGGAACCGATTGTTAATGCGAAAATTGAACCAAGAAGAAGTCAGAGATCTAGAATCTCAAAATCTTTTGGTCCAGATTTCATAGCATATGCTATTGAAAGCGAGTCTCAAACATTTAAAGAGGCTATGTCTACCTCAGAAGCACAAATGTGAAAAGAAGTTATAAATAGCGAAATAGAATCCATACTAAGTAATCATACTTGGGAATTAGCAAACTTATCTCCTGACAGTAAACCAATTGAGTGTAAGTGAATTTTCAAAAGAAAATTAAAACCCAATGGATCTATCGTTAAGTACAAGATTAGATTAGTAGCCAAGGGCTATCGACAAAAGGAAGGACTTGACTACTTCGATACTTATTCACCAGTAACAAGAATAAGCTCCATTCGGATGTTAATTACAATTGTAGTATTGCATAACTTAGATATCCATCAAATGGATGTCAAGACTGCATTCTTAAACGGTAAATTAAATGAAGATATATATGAAATAACCTGAAGGATTTACAGTCAAGGGCCAAGAACACAAAGTGTGTAAATTGGTAAAATCCTTATACGGTTTAAAGCAAGCTCCAAAATAATGGCATGAGAAATTTTATAGTGTCATGATCAAAGATGGATTCACTATCAATGAATGCGATAAGTGTGTTTACACTAAATAGTTGAAAATGCATGTATCATTGTTTGTCTTTATGTAGATGACTTGTTGATACTTGGGACTAATATTGAAATTATTAAGTCCACTAAAAGAATGTTATCCAATAATTTTGACATGAAGGATTTGGGGGTTGCTGATGTAATTTTAGAATTAAAATCACACAAACACCAGATGAATCAGTCTATCTCAATCTCACTACGTGGATAAGATGATAGAAAGATTCAAGGATCATGGGATAAAGGAGAATACAAATCCTTTTCTCTCACACATCTACTTTCGTAAAATTATAGGAACTGGAGTACGCCAGTTGGAGTATTCAGTTATTAGAAGTCTAATGTATTTAATGAATTGCACTGGACCGATATTGCTTACACTGTAAGCAAGTTAAGCAGATATACTAGTAACCCTAGTGATGATCATTAGATTACTCTACTATGAGTATTAAGTTACGTATCACATACCAAGGAATATGCCTTGAGATATGGACAGTATCCACCTGTACTTGAAGGATACGGTGATGCTGATTGGATTGCCAATTCTTAGAAATCAAAATCAACTAGCGGATACGTATTTACTCTAGGAGGAGCAACGATATCTTAGAAATCTTTCAAACAAATATGCATTGCCCGTTCCACTATGGAATCAGAATTCATAGCCTTAGATATGTCTGGAGAAGAAGCAGAATGACTTCGACAATTTTTAGAAGATATACCATTATGGCAAAAGTCAGTGCCCGCTATAAGCATACACTGCGATAATCAAGCAGCTATATCTAGGGCACAAAATTTTATATACAACGGTAAGTTATACAACGGTAAGTTAAACATATTCGTCGTAGACATAATACCGTTAAGCAGTTACTCTCAAATAGAATTATCTCTATTGACTTTGTCTCGTCAAAAGATAATTTAGCGGATCTGCTTACCATATTAAGTGGAGAGCATATAAACTGCGCATCAAGGGAAATGGTTCTAAAAGCTAACCTTACCGAGTCAGCTTAATGAAAACCTCACTTAGCGACTGGAGATCCCACGGACTAAGTTAAAGAGGAAAAACTAATTATGATTGAGTCAGCAAGTAAGCACTTAGGAGTTTGACTTCAATCCATTCCTAAAGTACATACAAGTGCTTTCTACAAGTGGATTAAGGATAAACTTAACGCTTTTAATGATGCCTATATCTTGTTGTTAAACAAGTGGAGTAGAGTAGACTACTCTTAATAGGACGATCACCTATGTGAGTATAGAGCTGGGGACTCTTTGAGAATTTCTATGGAGGTTGTTATTCCCTAAAAATACTCTCTGAAACTAAGAATGTCTAGGGTCAAAATGGACACAATCGAGAACCAAAGTTGATTTTGAAAGTTACTGTGTGAAGCTTGTTAACTTGACTTACACTAACGACTAACAGTTCAAGACTTATTTCACTGATTAGCCAGTAAGTTTGATAAAGTTTTCGCTATGGAAGGTTCAAGACCTAGTTCACCTATCCTGATGCGGTTTCTTTTCTAAAGTACATTTCACTATAAAGTCAGTCTCTTTGTGTGTCAATTCCTTGAATCTCCATTCATTGTGGGGGATTGTTGGGAAATATGAAGAATTAAATGTGAATCTTTGAGTTGAATTACGACGAGATCTGTTGATAAAATCAATTGGATAATGGTTGGAGTGTGTTCTCCTTCCATTTGGGATGAACGTGGTATATTCACACGTTCAATTCCTAATTCGAATGAATGAGATATTCAAGTCTAAAGTTTGCCTAATTCAAAGTTAAAAGGGGACTAAAGGTAGCTAAAAGCATTTAGTCTCACATTGACCATGGGATGAAAGTTTGAAGTGTTTAAATAGAGAAAAATGGGACCAAAGGGTGTGCCCTTTGGGTACTTAGAGTTTTCGCGCGCAATTAGGGGGATACCAAGCCCGCGCGAGCCACAGCCAGCAGCCAGCTTGCCGGGCTCAGTCTCGGGTTCCCTACCTAGTCCAGTTCTTTTTGAGCCGGGTATGGTGTATTGCGAATCACTCCCGCTCTGCCATCCGGATCCGAATCGAATCAGCGCAACGGCTGACAGAAAACTGCCACGAACAGTTGGATGATTTTTGTCTGAAACGAACTGTTGCAATGGTTCAGACCGAACCATTGCAACCGTTTGGTCGGTTTCAGACGATTTTACCCCTCCCAGAGTGCTATAAATAGCGCTCCTTTTCTCTCATTTCAGAACACACAAACAAACATAAAAGGAAAAGGAAAGCCAGTTCCTTCCTCTGCGTTCTGAAGTGGGACTTCTGTAACTCAGATTCAGAAGTGACTTCCAACAGGAAGTTGGAATTCTGCAACTCGGATTCCGAAGTGACTTCTACCAGATTCGTTCTGAAAGAAGGCTCAGAAAATTCAACATATTCTTTAATAGAATTGTTGTCTGAATCTGTGACTTCCGAATAAGAATATTCTTCTATCTTCCTCCATTCTCTACGGTAGGTGTTCCTCCAAAGTAAAGACAAATATTAAATTTGTCTTGGTCCTACTGCTTTGATAATCCTGTGAAGGTACTGGTTAATTACGGTTCGATCGTACAGTGATTTGGTAGTACTATCTAAATACCATGAAGGAGTGTTGTATTTTGGGAGACCAGCGTCTAGTAACCCATTAGCACCGTAGCGGGGACGTAATTGTCTTAAGGAGATTCGCTATAAGCGTACATCACTCCAAATACTGTATAAGTAATTAATTTTCTTTATACAGGTGTTATATTGATATTCAGTATATTGAGACTGACTTATACCAGTCTAATTGGTGTTTAACCAAGGAAGGTAATTGAAAGGTGGTTTTGTAATTAAGCAACGTTCTATTGAACGGAAAACCTCCCACCTGATATTTACCGACCTGGCCAATTAGATCGGTGATATTGATTAATTATCAGATTAATCCTAGTAGCTAACAAGCATATCCGTAAACTCTACTTTTTGAAAAGCCGATGAAATTTATTCGTCAGATCTGGAAAAAAAGGGTAAAATTAAAAAAGGAAAAATTGAGTTAGTTATAGGATAGAGTCCAATCTTAAATGGATCACCTGGGTAACGTGAATTGGAGAGCTGAGATAGAAATAAATCTATAATTGAGATTTTTTTCTAAATTAATTGAAAAGAGAGGAGTCCAAGATCAATTTTATGTTTGTTGTTTTGGTGTATTCTAGTCATTGCTTGGAGCGACACCCAGCCAGTTAAAAATTTTGGATGAAGTGGTTAGTTATCTAACCAACATTGTATGAGTTGCCTCCTCAGGATTGAGAAAGAAAAACGTGGGGAATGACAGAGTGGCTGCTATGAAGGGGAAAAGCAGAAGAATAACATTAAGGATATTTTCATTGCGTCCGAGCATTTGACCTCTAATCCATCAGTTTTTGCGACCGAGACCTAACTCAGTGGTAAAAGGATGAGGTTGGGAAATGAGAGGTGTCCCGGGTTCAACACCGGTCTACGGCCTTTGTTCAAAAGAAAAAAAGAAAAAAATCCACCAGTTCAAATTTTTGAATGAAGTGGCTATACTAACCAGATTTCGAGTGATTCTAAATTATAGCCTTATTATTGATAACATTTTATAAATTTTCGTTTGTTCTTTCTGCCATCAAAGAGAGCCATGATTCATCTCTTCTTTGATCCGAGGAGATGGTTCCTCTCGAGTTTTCATCTTAAACCGTCTCTAATGATCTCATTATCTTCTTGTGTGCTCCGAGTTTTTGTAATTAGGATGATTTTAAACCACATCTTTTGTAATGATCTTGTTAAAGAAACAAGGAGAAAAAGAGTCAACTTTCAGGAGATTATGAGAGACTCATTCCCTCGTACAAGATATCCATAACATATTGCATAATGCATTATTGATCAATGAAAACAAAATATGTATGTGTCGCCTAGAATTGACAATGGGCCCTTTGTGAACTTCCACACTCTTCTCATTATGTGGTGAAAAGCTCATCATTAAGGGCTGTTTGGTTTCAGAGAAGCGGGCAAAAGTAAGAAAATAGGAAAGTGTTATTTCTCACTTCTCTATCTATTCAAACATAGGAAAAGAAAAATGAGAAAACTCCTTCTCTTTTATTTTTTACATACCCATTTCCTCACTCCCAGGGTGTTACAGTTAATGTTGTGGTCATGTAAATCTCATATGTAATGAGTTGTAGCTCAAAACAGTTAATTCTGTGACATGTAAATCTCACTTGCGTTCTAATTACAATCCTATTTTTATTTTTCTTAATTAATTTTTATTTTAATATTATTTTGCGGTCAACTTTGCAGTCAACTTTTTCATTTCCACTTCAACATTACCATCCAAATACCGGAAAAGACATAACATTTTTCAAACCACACTTCCCAACAATATCCAAACACCGAAAAACTTACTAACTAAATCTCAAGTTCCAAAGAAAACTATTACTTTTTTTTTACTTTCTCACTTTCACCCCTAACCAAAGCCACAAAGAGAAGGGTGTTAGCTTGGTTTGTGGCCACTTCCTTTCGTTGGTGAATTATCATTCAACCCTCGTCTTGTCACTTGTTTTGTTTGTAGGATTCTCTAGGTTCGATGTGATTAGAAATTAAGGCCCATTCAGGGTTGAATGGATGATGGGCCAGCCTGAGGGCCCAGCTCATAAAGGAGTGCATATGGTCCATCAGAATTTTATCAGGCCCATCTTTAGAATACTTTTAATATTATTATTAGGGGTAATTATCTAAGGTTCCCTATTTTGACTTGTTTTTAATTTCTAATCCCGATGTACTTTGACTTTATTTTTTTGCCCAATCTTTTATTTTATTCATCCTTCATGTGGAAAATATGACGGAATACCCTTTTATGATTAAAAAGAAATTAACAAATTAATAGATATCTTTTCAGTTGATTTTTGTAGCGCCCCGATCCCGGCGGGTGCCGGGACGCCACTGCGACGTACATACGCAGAGCGATGGTACCATCACGTATGTACGCTAAGCATCAATACAACACAATACATGGATCAGAGTGCGGAAATACGTGAAATTATACATTCGAACACAAAATAGTACAAGTACTTAGTCATCACAAATAGTGACATAATATTACATCAATATTACATCACTAGATAGAATAAAAGTAGACTGTATAGGGTACAAAAGATAATAACTCACGAGCTGGAAAAGAGAATCTCGCGAGCGGGGAAGGACAAGAAGGACTACGGCTGCTCCGCCTGCTCCTCGAAGTAGGCCTGGTCCTCAGCTGAAGGGTCCACCTCGGTCCAAGCTGCTAAATCTGGACATGCAAATCCAGGGTTGTTAGTGGGCAACCCAGGGAGTGCAAGATGAACCCAAATGATAAGTACAAATAATAGCAAGTGTTGGCCCAAAGGCCTTCCACCCTAGTTTTGATGATGATTAACTCATGTAGTTATGTTTACTAATAATCTTGTGATTTTAGTTTCAGATCTTATAACAAGATGTTAGTTTGGTGATAGCTTCAACAACAGGTGTTTGGAAGCTTCACAAGTGATTCCAGGGCTCAAGCTTCAAGATCACACATTGCCTAGCCCATGGATGGAGTTTTGGATCGGGTCTACTTGAAGATGAAGATCGTCAAGAAGACTTAGGTATTCATAATTTAGATAGTGTGTTTTAGATCCATGTGTAAAGTTTAGAATAGTTGATATGCTCAAGTGCACAACACACACAAGTTTTATGTTTGGATATTGGTTTTTTCGGTTTTATTTTAACCGATATGTGTTTTCATGAATATTAGATCAAAACAAGTTTAAATGGTTTATGTATAGTAGTTTCTTTCTATACATGCATGCTTAAACTCTAGACAAATTTATTTTGACTACTCTATTCATGTATTGAAAAATCCAAGTTTGATAAAAATACAAGTTTTGGTTTTTGGTAAAAATGATAAGACACAAAAATAGTTCACATTGATTGATATTTGAGCTAAACTTTTTATCACATGTTTATATATCAATGCAAAATGATAAAACTATTTTTGGGTATGTTTTACAAGACTTAAAAGATTTTTAGAAAAATATTTTAACATGTGTTTCTGTCCCAGAACAGTGGCTGACAGGCCAGGTCGGCCGACCGCACGGGTCGACCGCACCTAAGGCCGGTCGACCCATGAGGTCGACCGACGTGGACAAGCTTGTGCACGTTTGGCAGCCACAGGGACGGTTGGCCGGGCGGCCGACCGGTCCAGAGAGCTCTGCTCTCTGTTTGTTTGGGTCGACCGGGCGGTCGACCGGGTTGCCCCAACGGTCACATTTCTGACCGTTGGCGGTCGGCCGGGCCGGCCGACCGGTAGCCTGTCAGGCTACCAGATCAGCCTAACGGCTAGTTTTCTGATGGGCCTATATAAACCCCATTTCTTTGGGATTTTGGCTAAGATTTTTAGAGCTGATTTTCTCCCATTCTCTGGTTTTAAAAACAAGTTTTAAAAAGTGTTTAAAGAGCAAAAAGATTCATTCTATTTGTTTTTAAGTGTTTTGTTTATTTCAAAGAAACTAGATTTTGGGAATTGTTTTTGAGCAAAAATCTCTATATCATTTTTGGTGTTTTCCCAAGAGTTTTCTTTGATCAAAACACTTAGTTTTTCACACTTGATCTATCTTCTATCCTATTCTCTTTAGGATCTTTATTTGTGGAAAAAGGAAAGAGGTTTGTGGTTGAGACATACCACTTGTTGTAAATCCTTGATTTCTTGAGTTGCTCCCTCTTTGGTAGAGGTTGAGGTTGTTGTTTTGGGTTGGTGTTTGCTCCCTCTTTAGAGGTGGAGTTTGTTGTTTACTCCCTCTTGGTGAGGTGGAGTTGGAGTTGGTGTGTATCCCTCAAGTGTGAGGTGGATTGGTTGTTGTATTGGCTACGGGCCTACCCCTCAGTTGTGAGGTGATTGTTTGAGAGAGGAGTTTGGTACTCCTAGAGTTGTAACAAATCCTTCTCGGTGAAGGTTCCCTCGGTGGGAGATAATGGATTGGAAATCCTACACGGTGGTGTAGGCGGGATGTAGAGCTAGGGGCTCGAACCTCAAAACATATCTTGTTGTTTTCGTTTGATCCATTGTCTCTCTAACCCTCTCTCTTGTTTATTTGTGCAAAGCATCATTCATTATTCATATCATACATTACTTGCATTGTACCTTGCATATTTCATATTGCTATATCTTGTGTATGCTTGGTTGTTTGTGTGTGCCTCACTTATACTTAACCACAAGAGCTTCACATAGCACCTCAACCCATATCTAGGGGAATCAAGAGGAGTTAGTCCAGAGCCCTTCACGGGGAATTCGGCTACACTTGTGAGTTGTATTAAGTGTGTTGCAGAATTTGCATTAGCTTCCGCATTTAGTGCACTTAGTTTATAGATTAGCACTTACACCTATTCACCCCCCTCTAGGTGTTTTTCAATTGGTATCAGAGCCTACGCTCCTGATACTTAGGCTTAACATCCTAGGAGTGAGATCCTTTGTTTGCTAATCTTGTTTGCATTTGCTTGTTTGCACACATATAGTTTATTCCATAGACTTCATGACCCCACCTAGCTTTGACCCTTCCAACATTGTTGTTTGGAAGTATAGGATGTCCATGTACCTAAAGACCCTAGGTTTGCATGTTTTCCTTGCCGCTACCAAAAGATGTTATCTTGGTGACCGCAAGCATATAGGGGGCCAATACACAAGCCCTAGAGGCCATTAGAAGCACATTACCTAAAGATTATCTTTTGTGTGTTTCTAACTTTGATTCCGCCTTTGCAGTGTGGAACAAGTTGACAACCACCACCACCTCCGAGCTTCAAGTGCCAATTCAACAAGAGGAGGAGTCTAGTGGAGAATCCGAGTCACAATGCTTCATGATCCAAGGGAATGACTCCCTTGAGGTACAATCGGAAACTCAACTAGATGTTTTGATTCTAGTTCTTCATGTGATGAATTTGTTGATGCACATGCTTTGAATGAAGAACTTTCAATTGTTTGTGAAAAACTGATAGAAAAATATAATGTTTTGAAAAAAAAAAGTCTAGGAATTGTTAATGAAAATAAAAGTTTACATTCTAGACTTAACAATATTTTGCAAGAGAAGGTTGAGATTTATAATGAAAGGGATTCATTAACATCTCAACTAGACCTTGTTCTAAAGGAAAACGAATTTTTAAAAAATAAAAATGATTCTGATAATGTTTTGAAAAATAATGATGTTTTGTCTTCAAATGTTGACTTTGTTTTAAAAGAAAATGATTCTTTGAAAAGAGAAATTGATTTCATTACAAAAGAGTTAGAAATTTGTTTAAATAAAAATAAATCTTTAAAAATGATATTGTTTCTCATGTTTGCCATGCTAGGGTAGCTTCACCTAGATCACCCCTTGCATGCTCCACTTCTTCTTTGATTAAAAATGATATAAATGTCTTAAAGAAGAATATAGATTGTTTGGGCTTCACTTTGAGCCAATGTGTAGTGGGCCATACACGTTTGGAAACTTTGTTTCGAAAGAAACAAGTTCCATCTATTCATGCACACCCTACACGGCATACACATGCTCCTCACGGACACACTCATCACATGTATGCTCATGTGTACACATGTGCACATTGTGGACGTAAGGGCCACCTTGCTAAATTTTGTTATGATAGAATACATGTTTCAAATTTAGCAAATAATTTTGTTTGGGTTAGAGAAGGTACTAACCCTCATGGACCCAATAAGATGTGGGTACCAAAAATCACCCCTCGTGTTTTTGATGTAGGTGTGGGCTCTCACATGACGTGAGAGTAGATACAGCTTAGAGTGGATGCGTTCCGAGCTTAAAGGAAATCATTTGGATGCATCACTTTCAAGGGATGTTTGGTGGAGAGGACCACCATGTTTTGGAGACAAGGAGAGTTGCCTTCTAGGTTTTGGTAACGATTCCTAACTCCTATTTATTATTTTCATGCTTTTCAATCTTTCATTATTAGCATGTTTCATTGTTTAGTGATTAGTATGAAAATGCCATGTTAATTAGATTCTTGATATACATGTATAGTATTTGAGACACCCATGTTTAATATGGATTATTATTTTGTGTTCTCATATTTGATTAGCTATCATGTACATCATAAATCTAATAACATGTGGATATTCATAATAATCATGTTTAAAATTTATCATGAAAACTTTATCTTGTTTTGATGTTTCATGTTTATGATACAAGTATATACCTACTCTTAATGATTTATGTCGTGTTTTTATGCTTCATGATTTGATTACATATTTAGATGTTAGTTTTCATTAAAACTAGTATATATACTTGTGCATATAGTGGGCCACAAATAAATCTATATATGTTTGAGCTTGAATGCTTATTTGAACCCATTAGATGTGCTAGTATAGTCTAGTTTTGATGATTCATACATTTTAAACTTGTATTCCCATTTTGGTTTTGTTTTGTAGATCATGTGTTTTACATTTCATGTATATGTGTATTTTGCCAAACTTTAAGATATACATGTATACCCCTTGGGTCATTTGCCTTTCATGCAAATCTATATATATGGACTCGATTGTGTTTAGGGATATGTATGTATACTTATTGTGTTGACAATTCATACATCTACCTTGAAATGAAATTTGTTTTGGTGAAAATTTAGTTTTTCTTGATTTCGTGTTTATTTGTTTAACTTCATGTATATGTCTATTTTATCCAAACTATTATTATACATATACATCCTTTTGAGCCACGTGCCTTAATGCATATATTTTGTGGACTCGTTGTGTTTTGGATATGTATGTATGCTTTAGTTTGTATAAGACATACATATACCTTGAAGATTAAATAATTTTGATGATTTTCATTGTTTCAAGGAATTTTGAGCTTAATTGGAAATTTCATAATGCCATGTCACACATTACTTGTACACTCACCATTTTTTTTAAAATATTTCTCATGAGTATGTTTTCATGAGCATGTATGGACTTTATTGAATATTGAGTGTTTTTTAGTGCTATGTGACATACATGTGTTTGATGAAAATTATTTTTAGTTTATTCCTTGCTTGAAGGATTTCGTACTAGTTAACAAAAATTTTCATTTTAACTAATTCGTATTCTTCATTTTGATATGAGTTATACCATGCTTTTATTGTTATGTCAATTGGTATCATTGAACTCTTTCAATTGGTATCAATCTTGATTCTTTTGTATACTCATATGTGTTTGTGTATGTATATTTTCAATTAGTATCATCTATTGGTGATTGGTACTCATTCTATTTCATACACATATACTTGTTTTATTTGTGCTATTATATTTCTATATCTTGAGCACAAATCTTGTTTTTGCTAGAGCTTGAACTTTATTTTTGTCTCAATTGATTTCATTTTCAATTCGTATTTTAATTCAAGCCTATGCATCGTTTTTATTGGTATTTCATAAAGGGGAGAAAATCACGTATTTTATCTTTCAATTGGTATTTTGTATTCCACTCCCTTGCTTTATGATAGAAAATAAAAATTTCAATTGATAATAATTTCAATTGGTATCTTTATGCCTTAAAGAATAATGTTTAATTTCAATTGATATCATATGTTTAAAATGTACAATTATTTCAATTGGTATCAAGATGTTGTTTTCATTTTTTAAATTGGTATCTAGAGGCATATCATGTTTATAGTTGGTTGATTATACCCCTTATTGACTTTGTTTTTGTTTTAGACAAAAAGGGGGAGAACATTGTTTTTTTTTGTTTTGATTGACAAAAAGGCGGAGATAGATTTTTACCCCTCATTGACATTTTATTTATGGTTTTGATTATTTACCCCTTTGTTGATGATTGACAAAAAGGGGGAGAAAGATTTTGAGTTTGATATATGCATATTTATGTTTTTGCATATATTAAGTTTAATATAGTTTAATGTTAATTGGTATCTAGAGCATGTTTTGTTTTTGAACATTTCATTGGTATCTAGAACCTTTTATTGTTATGCATAGATATGCATTCATGTTTAAGAGCCCTCATTGAATATTTATTTTGTTTATTTGTTTATGCATGAGTTAAGGGGAAGCTTCTTTGAAGCTTAACTTTAATCCATGCATATATAACTCTATGAGTTTTGTCATCATTAAAAAGGGGGAGATTGTTGGCCCAAAGGCCTTCCACCCTAGTTTTGATGATGATTAACTCATGCAGTTATGTTTACTAATAATCTTATGATTTTAGTTTCAGATCTTATAACAAGATGTTAGTTTGGTGATAGCTTCAACAACAGGTGTTTGGAAGCTTCACAAGTGATTTCAGGGCTCAAGCTTCAAGATCACACATTGCCTAGCCCATGGATGGAGTTTTGGATCGGGTCTACTTGAAGATGAAGATCGTCAAGAAGACTTAGGTATCCATAGTTTAGATAGTGTGTTTTAGATCCATGTGTAAAGTTTAGAATAGTTGATATGCTCAAGTGTACATCACACACAAGTTTTATGTTTGGATATTGGTTTTTCGGTTTTATTTTAACCGATATGTGTTTTCTTGAATATTAGATCAAAACAAGTTTACATTGTTTATGTATAGTAGTTTCTTTCTATACATGCATGCTTAAACTCTAAACAAACTTATTTTGACTACTCTATTCATGTATTGAAAAATCCAAGTTTGATAAAAATACAAGTTTTGATTTTTGGTAAAAATGATAAGACACAAAAATAGTTCACATTGATTGATATTTGAGCTAAACTTTTTATCACATGTTTATATATCAATGCAAAATGATAAAACTATTTTTGGGTATGTTTTACAAGACTTAAAAGATTTTTAGAAAATATTTTAACATGTGTTTCTGTCCCAGAACAGTAGCTGACAGGTGATTGGACGGGAAAGGTGTTGTATTGTGGAGTATAATTTGCACACAAAATATATTCAATAAAAAGAGATAAGGTTTAGATTCAACCTTAAGTGCTTTGATCACTCCACAAATATATTTAAAATGTTTAATGTATCCTTTCCAATCTCCGTTATAGCATGGGCTATACCGAGTCGATTCTCAGGGAGAGCTTGCAATAGAAGCGTTACGGTTCGTAGTGAAGAAAGAAAACGAAGATTCTTCTTTGTCTTAAAAGAATGAATAAAACATGGAAAAAGAAATGAAAGAATCGGTGGATATGTTCATGATGGAAAATGAAAAGAAATCAAAACAAGGTTGGCTTTTGGATTAACACTAAAAGAAAAGAAAACTTGTAAAAGATTTGAAGATGGAGAAAACCATGACTAGCTAACCTTACTACCTTGCTAAAAACTTACTAAACTCCGTGATGGTGAATGTGTGCCTCATGTTGATTCATCGGCAAAGATTTGTCTTGAGTGTTGGTCTAATTACTTTCCCACTTGAATGACGGGTGATCACTCTTGGACTTGTCTTGTAGACTCATAGATGTCATTGGCCTACAAGATAGACTTTCAATAATGGAATCAAAAGAGCGACACTCAAGGGATGCTAAGGAAGAAGATACAACATTCATTAATTGAAGTAAAGAAGTTGTACAACAAATAGCATATGTTTGGTGATCCATCTCCATGTTCCATCAAGGCACTTGTTCTAAAGACAAGGCTCTAAATGAGGCACACATGAATCATATGGAATTACAACAAGAACTTGCCAAGCAATGAAAGTAACCCATCGGAGAAGAGAAGACCATACAACTTGCAAGATTAAAGATAGTAATCACCCATGAGTTAGTAGTTAGCAAGGTTAGTGGTTAGCTAGTTCATGTTAGAAAAGTTAGCTACTAGCCATAAGAAAAGAAAAGCAAAGCATGAATAAAATTGCAAGTAAAGTAAAGTTAGAATTAAAGAAAGCAAGTAATACTAGAAAATGCTCAAGTAGAGAGAAGAGAATGGATGAATCCTTACTTCACAAGTTGTCACACCTTGGTCTACACAAGCTTTCTCTCTCTTACAACTCTCTTTTTGCAGAATTTCTAGGGAGGAAGAAGAAGATCTAAAGCACTAAAATCCTAGAGAAAAAATACAAAATTACAAAGCTTTATCCTCTAATCTCTCCTCTCTCCTCCTCTACTACCCTCTGTTCGCTCGTGCAGGCCCTGGTGCTGTATTTATAGGCCTCAGAGAGAAGGATCTAGAGCCCAGTTTGTTGGAGAGAAATCCGGGCTCCAACAACCCTGTAACTGCCGCAAATTGGCGGCAAACTCCCAGAAATTGCGGCAAGATCAAGGCCGTTGAGGCCAGATTTTCTGTTACGAGTTTGTTACAGTTTGTTATCCATGTGGATCTTCTGGAAGAGTGAGTTGGCGAGTAGAATTCTCCAGATCCTGGGCTCAAACTTGGGCTCTCTTTGGGCTTGGAATTAATTCCATTTAATTATTGCTAATTAAAAGAATTTTGGGCCTTTTCTCATTTCAGATGTGGACCTGCAAAAATAGAGAGAAGAACATTAAAAATCATATTTTTATTTGCAATATGCATGGGAATGATGTGGTAAAATATGCAAAATTGGATAACAATCACACCCCCACACTTATTCTTTTGCTCGTCCCGAGCAAAACAAAAGAAAAACTATACTACCAATTTTATTACACCACTTTCGCAGGTGACGCGATTGCACTGAGCGTGTGCAACAAGCCGTTAAACCTCTAGGTTACCCTAGAGGAGGAGTGTTGTCTCCTGAGGGTTTTCAGCGGATTACACCCACAAAATCCATAAAGAAAGAAAACAAATGTTAGTGTTTTGAAAATTCATTTTGAAAGAGAGACAAGTTTTCGAATTATTTTTGCAAAAATATAAGTGATCTAAGGTCATAAGTCCACCTATAATTATTCTCCCTTAAACTTAGTCTCCATGCAGGATCTTGTCTTCAATTAAGGTAAGAATTCAAAATCGGATTGAATACTTTATCTTTTATAGAACCTAGATAATATGCACATTGTGATAGTGAAGATTTCTGCGATTTCAACTCTAACCATAAAGCCATTTATTATTTATTTATTTATTTATATATATTTTTTCTTCCCTTAGTTTAGGCTTTCTAGTTCACCCATGTAACGAGCCTATAACCGATGACTCCCAAATCAGTAGGTCTTAGGGCACCAGATGAGAAAACATCCCTCGGGTTTAAGGACTCGAGTGAAAAAGGCAACAAAACTAAGGGGGATTATTCTTTTAATCACCGTTAGACGTGAATAACCATGCTTCTTGAGGCACAATTATCCAGCTTAATAAGTGATGTTTTATTTATATATATATATATTTTTTTTTTTTTCTTTTTTTTAAATATTTTTATGGCCTTTTTGGTCTTTGTTTCCATCCCAAAAATGTGTAAGTGTGAAGTGCATACTATCTAAGGCAAAAAAATTCAAGATAAAAATATCTCCCCAATTTTTCTTACTTAGCCTATAATTTCAAACAAGATCTATTATTTCAACTAGGTTTAAGATGTCATAATTAAGGCTTTCTTAATTTCTAAGATCATCTTAATTTCCTTAAAAATAGATCAAAACTTTTGTCTCTTATTTCAAAAAGTTTTTTTTTATATTTCTAAAAGAAGTGTAAAAGAAAGAAAATCTAAAAACTCTATGTTAGTAAACCCTCCCCCACACTTATCTCATGCATTGTCCTCAATGCATCGTGATATATGTATGCATGAAACAAAATAGAGAGGGAAGGAAAAAATTACCTTAAGGTGGTGGTTCCGGTGGTGGTCTGATTGGTCCACGAAAGGCGGCCCAATCATCTTTGCTTTGGGTTCGGAGGAACCCACCAGAAATATCATGAATATAACCCACTAAAAAGATAAATCCATGAAGGATTTTTATTAAGTATTTAACCCCATCTAATTTCCATTTTCCATAATTAATTTCGGAGTCAAATTTGTCAACCACCTTGTCCCAGAATGAAGCATGAAATGATAGAACGGTTGACTTGGACTCAGGAAGGACAGGAACTAATACCGACTCAGGAAGGTGACTTAAGTCAAGTAAAGGTTCAGGAGTCGAAATGAGTTCAGGAATTTGGTCCAAGTCAAGAAGTTGAAACTCCAGTCCACATGTATTGTCCAACAATGGAATGTGACCTAATATGGGTGTTATCTCTTTACTTCCAATATTAAGGAATTCTAACTCATCGCCATACAATTCTTCAAAAACATCTTCCGTCAGAATTGTACAATCAGTTTCAGAAGTAAAGAGATTGTGAGAATCTAGGTCACATTTCTCATGTAGTTCAATACCAAAGAATGGAGAACTTGCCAATTTGTCAATAGTACCTTCAGAAGTGTATAATTGGTCAAGTTCAATATGATCCTCAAAGATGGGTGATTCAACTTCATTATGAATTGGGACAGGATCCAATGTCAACTCCGGGAAAAAATTGAAGTCAGGTAAAGATACCGGAGTCATTATTGAATTAGGAAGAAGAATTGAATCACTAAGTTGGGGTTCAAGATCATATTCACTGTCAAGTTCTATTTCAGGAAAAGGAAAACTTGCCAAAATGTCAATGGGATTTGAAGTTTGGACAAGTTCAGATGAGCGTGCTGAAATAGAATCTTGATTTTCAAAACTACATGACTCATCGGCTTTAACAGAGTGGCTAGTGACACTAGATCTGGTCAAACGGTGAGAACGTAGAGATTCGACCATCATATCTATGTCACGATTTCTAGCATTTTGAGCATGAGTCATGTCTTCAAGCATCTTTTCATAATTGATGAATTCATTGTCTGGATGAAAAGATGAAGTGTTGTCTTGGAAGTGATAGTGAAATTGTGAGTCCATCAGATTTTGGGATTTGTGTTTGGACTCACGCATATTCATTTCCAAAATTGATGGTGCTTTATTTTGGATTGGTGGAATTGAGTATGTATCTTGAAAATATTGTGGACTGGGTGGAGAAGAAGGACAAGGTGGTTGGAAATTATGCTCGGGGTAAGTGAATCCCCACTGACTCGATGAAGAGTTGAAATTATTATGAAAATTATAGTTATTAGATGGGGGGTATGGGTCATATTGATTCGGATAAGACCAATCCGGCACACTAGGTTGGTCAAAGTTATGGTATGCCGGGTTGGTAATATCCGAAAATGAAGTCGGTGTGTAATATGGATTATTATTGAAGTTGGAAACATTGTTATTATAAGCCATATCACACAATGAAATACAAACAACAACAAAAAAAAGAAACAAACAAATAAACAAAAATAAAAAAAATTCTAACCTAAGTTAGGGTAGACATATGACCTAGACGACTCCTAACTGATTAGACCGTCCACGGGAGGTTTAGTGTAGACTTTGACCACAAGCTAATCAGCCAGGTCAGGGCAAGGTTGTTGGGAGGTTTTCCGTCAGAGACATTCCTTAATTAAGTAACCACCAACCTTCGGGCTTTCGGCCCTCAATCCCTTTCCTAAACACTGATTTTGCAAGAGTCAAATTCCAACACTTTTCCCCCTTGGGATAATCTCCTAAATGAGTCCGAGATGTCCCTAGGGCCAACGTCTACTTTTTTTATTAAATTAGGCTTGGGTTAGTGAGTGCTGGGATGGTGGTTTTTGGGCTAAGGAAAGGGTAATGAAATCCCCCACCTTATCTTATTTATGGGTTAGTGCCCTTAAAATTGATTTTGTGCAAGTGTACGATATCAACAAACAAGGTTCACTCAAAGCATTTTAAATCAAACAAAGAGTGAGTCCTAGTCAATATGCAATGCGTACGTACCTTGCCTCCAGCACTCTTCAACAGTAAAAGTAAGGAATTGAAAAGACACGTGCCTAGAATGCAATGTCTAAACAATTTTTAACGTTTCAACCAATGTTTTACTGTTTATTATATTTAGCAGGAGTATGGTGAAGCATACAAGAAAAGAATTATTGCAGAAGCTGTATTTTGCAAAGCTGAAGACCCTGCAGAAAACTTGTCAGTAGTGAACTCAGGATTGCCGCAAATCTGCGGCTGGGGCCGAAATTCTGCGGCAAAACTGAGGGATCCTGGTCTCTGCTTTCAAGAGCAGAGGCCCAGGTCTACTTATATGTTACTGCAATGCTATTTTTTCTGTTTCTTCACCTGTAACCTGCAACAGAGAAGAAAATGCGTTTAGTTCTTCACTTTAACCAAAAACCGTTGCTCTCCCCGGCAACGGCGCCAATTTGATTGGACGGGAAAGGTGTTGTATTGTGGAGTATAATTTGCACACAAAATATATTCAATAAAAAGAGATAAGGTTTAGATTCAACCTTAAGTGCTTTGATCACTCCACAAATATATTTAAAATGTTTAATGTATCCTTTCCAATCTCCGTTATAGCATGGGCTATACCGAGTCGATTCTCAGGGAGAGCTTGCGATAGAAGCGTTACGGTTCGTAGTGAAGAAAGAAAACGAAGATTCTTCTTTGTCTTAAAAGAATGAATAAAACATGGAAAAAGAAATGAAAGAATCGGTGGATATGTTCATGATGGAAAATGAAAAGAAATCAAAATAAGGTTGGCTTTTGGATTAACACTAAAAAGAAAAGAAAACTTGTAAAAGATTTGAAGATGGAGAAAACCATGACTAGCTAACCTTACACCTTGCTAAAAACTTACTAAACTCCGTGATGGTGAATGTGTGCCTCATGTTGATTCATCGGCAAAGATTTGTCTTGCGTGTTGGTCTAATTACTTTCCCACTTGAATGACGGGTGATCACTCTTGGACTTGTCTTGTAGACTCATAGATGTCATTGGCCTACAAGATAGACTTTCAATAATGGAATCAAAAGAGCGACACTCAAGGGATGCTAAGGAAGAAGATACAACATTCATTAATTGAAGTAAAGAAGTTGTACAACAAATAGCATATGTTTGGTGATCCATCTCCATGTTCCATCAAGGCACTTGTTCTAAAGACAAGGCTCTAAATGAGGCACACATGAATCATATGGAATTACAACAAGAACTTGCCAAGCAATGAAAGTAACCCATCGGAGAAGAGAAGACCATACAACTTGCAAGATTAAAGATAGCAATCACCCATGAGTTAGTAGTTAGCAAGGTTAGTGGTTAGCTAGTTCATGTTAGAAAAGTTAGCTACTAGCCATAAGAAAAGAAAAGCAAAGCATGAATAAAATTGCAAGTAAAGTAAAGCTAGAATTAAAGAAAGCAAGTAATACTAGAAAATGCTCAAGTAGAGAGAAGAGAATGGATGAATCCTTACTTCACAAGTTGTCACACCTTGGTCTACACAAGCTTTCTCTCTCTTACAACTCTCTTTTTGCAGAATTTCTAGGGAGGAAGAAGAAGATCTAAAGCACTAAAATCCTAGGGAAAAAAATACAAAATTACAAAGCTTTATCCTCTAATCTCTCCTCTCCCTCCTCTACTACCCTCTGTTCGCTCGTGCAGGCCCTGGTGCTGTATTTATAGGCCTCAGAGAGAAGGATCTAGAGCCCAGTTTGTTGGAGAGAAATCCGGGCTCCAACAACCCTGTAACTGCCGCAAATTGGCGGCAAACTCCCAGAAATTGCGGCAAGATCAAGGCCGTTGAGGCCAGATTTTCTGTTGCGAGTTTGTTACAGTTTGTTATCCACGTGGATCTTCTGGAAGAGTGAGTTGGCGCGTAGAATTCTCCAGATCCTGGACTCAAACTTGGGCTCTCTTTTGGGCTTGGAATTAATTCCATTTAATTATTGCTAATTAAAGGAATTTTGGGCCTTTTCTCATTTCAGATGTGGACCTGCAAAAATAAAGAGAAGAACATTAAAAATCATATTTTTATTTGCAATATGCATGGGAATGATGTGGTAAAATATGCAAAATTGGATAACAATCAACAGGCCAGGTCGGCCGACCGCACGGGTCGACCGCACCTAAGGCCGGTCGACCCATGAGGTCGACCGACGTGCACAAGCTTGTGCACGTTTGGCAGCCACAGGGACGGTCGGCCGGGCGGCCGACCGGTCCAGAGAGCTCTGCTCTCTATTTGTTTGGGTCGACCGGGCGGTCGACCGGGTTGCCCCAACGGTCACATTTCTGACCGTTGGCGGTCGGCCGGGCCGGCAGACCGGTAGCCTGTCAGGCTGCCAGATCAGCCTAACGGCTAGTTTTCTGATGGGCCTATATAAACCCCATTTCTTTGGGATTTTGGCTAAGATTTTTAGAGCTGATTTTCTCCCATTCTCTGGTTTTAAAAACAAGTTTTAAAAGTGTTTAAAGAGCAAAAAGATTCATTCTATTTGTTTTTAAGTGTTTTGTTTATTTCAAAGAAACTAGGTTTTGGGAATTGTTTTTGAGCAAAAATCTCTATATCATTTTTGGTGTTTTCCCAAGAGTTTTCTTTGATCAAAACACTTAGTTTTCCACACTTGAGCTATCTTCTATCCTATTCTCTTTAGGATCTTTGTTTGTGGAAAAAGGAAAGAGGTTTGTGGTTGAGACATACCACTTGTTGTAAACCCTTGATTTCTTGAGTTGCTCCCTCTTTGGTAGAGGTTGAGGTTGTTGTTTTGGGTTGGTGTTTGCTCCCTCTTTAGAGGTGGAGTTTGTTGTTTACTCCCTCTTGGTGAGGTGGAGTTGGAGTTGGTGTGTATCCCTCAAGTGTGAGGTGGATTGGTTGTTGTATTGGCTACGGGCCTACCCCTCGGTTGTGAGGTGGTTGTTTGAGAGAGGAGTTTGGTACTCCTAGAGTTGTAACAAATCCTTCTCGGTGAAGGTTCCCTCAGTGGGAGATAGTGGATTGGAAATCCTACACGGTGGTGTAGGCGGGGATGTAGAGCTAGGGGCTCGAACCTCGAAACATATCTTGTTGTTTGCGTTTGATCCATTGCCTCTCTAACCCTCTCTCTTGTTTATTTGTGCAAAGCATCATTCATTATTCATATCATACATTGCTTGCATTGTACCTTGCATATTTCATATTGCTATATCTTGTGTATGCTTGGTTGTTTGTGTGTGCCTCACTTATACTTAACCACAAGAGCTTCACATAACACCTCAACCCATATCTAGGGGAATCAAGAGGAGTTAGTCCAGAGCCCTTCACGGGGAATTCGGCTACACTTGTGTGTTGTATTAAGTGTGTTGTAAAATTTGCATTAGCTTCCACATTTAGCGCACTTAATTTATAGATTAGCACTTACACCTATTCACCCCCCCTCTAGGTGTTTTTCAGCAAGTGCATCATGTCAAGTATAATATACCCAGATCAATAAGAATGGAATGACCACAATAAATAGTGAAATATGGAAATAACATTAGAATTTATGTGGTATGAAATAAAAGCAAGTGTAGCAGGTCTAATGTCATATAATCAAATTATCAAGTAAGGAGTAACTATAATAAATAGCAAGTATGGAAATGACACTAAAATTCATGTAGCATGAAGTAAATTATCAAGTTATTATTAAGACTCGTTCAATTTGTATGTTTCGGTATATGACCGGTGTGAAATCGCCTAGAGGGGGGTGAATAAGTGATAATGCTAATCTATTGAACTTAATGTGGAATTTAAAAACTAATTGCAATTACACAAGATGCAAGCAACAAGTGATGCACACAACCAAGCCAAGCATATAAGAATAAATGATCAATGTGAAATGATGCAAGGCACAAAGTAAAGAGAGAGAGAGAGATAGAGTAAGAGTCAAGGGATCAAGCGCAAACAACAAGATATGTTTCGAGGTTCGAGCACCCAGCTCTACATCCCCGCCTTCACCCAGAAGGATTTCAAGTCCACTAGCTTGTCCACAAAGGACTCCCACAAAGGGAACCTCCACCGAGGATTTGGGGCAATAACAATTACAAGGAGTACCCAACTTCTCTCCTTACAAACACAACCTCCTCTTTGAGGCAAAGCACCAAGCCAACAATCACCTCACAACTTGAGGGATTAGCACAAAGCAATACAAGGATCACCTCACAACTTGAGGGATACAACCCACTTGCACAACCTCCTCAACACAATGAGGGAAAGGCACAAAGCCAAGCAAATTTTGGGGTTTACAACTTGGTGGTCTAACAAACAATCACAAACAATTTCTTCTCCCACACAAAGATCCTATAGAATGAGATAATAGATGTAGCTCAAGTGTAGAGAAAACCAAAGGAATGGAAATCAAAATCTCAAAGAAAATCTTTGGGAAAAACTAGAAACCAAGATGAAGAAGTTGAATCAAAATCTTTTCCCAAAAACCCTTTCTTAATTTCCAAACCCTAGCAAAAACACCAATTTGATTGTTCAATTAAAGCCCAAAACTTCTTTTGATTGCTGTGAAAACACTAGAGAAAGTTCAGAAATTTCGTCCAAAAAATTCTTTGAGAAAAACTCTTTCCAATGGGGTATTTATAACCCCCAGAAAATTATAGCCATTGGAAACTGAAACTGCCAAAAATGAACTACCGGTCGACCGGCCAACGGTTACTTTTGATCGCTGGCAGCAAGCGGTCGACCGGACCCAGATACAGAGAGCAACAGCTCTCTGTCCGGTCGACCGCTCGGTCGACCGGGGGCAACCCGAGAGCAACCTGCTCTCAGTCGGTCGACCGTGCGGTCGACCGGCTTATGGGTAAGCCAGCGTGCACGTATCCGTGCACGTCGGTCGACCGGCTACTCGGTACGGTCGACCGGACGGTCGACCGACCTAGCCTGGCAGCAGCAGTTCAGGTCAGAAAAACATGGGTTTTCATTATCCAATAAATTCCCATAAAACCTCTTAAAATCCACAAAAATAGTTTTCTCATTTTTCATTGAAATATAAACTTGTGTTAAAAATTTCAACACAAATTTCAAACATTATGAACCATTTTTGTGTCTTACAAATTTTGTCGAAAAACCAAATCCTGTATTTTACCAAACTTGAATTTTCCAAATGAAAATCCGATTTTTTCAAAACTAATCCAAATACAAAAACATGATACTTAAACACATTGAAGCATATTGCATATGGATGGAAATCCAATATACAAGAAACATATACATATCCATGTTTTTGACTATAATTCCAAAAATTATGTTTTGTTAAAAATACCAAAACATAAAATACATGAATAAGTAATTCAAAACTAAGTTTGCCTAGGAAGTTAGGTATGCATGTATATAGAATGAATCTACTATACATAAAACCATTTTAACTTGTTTTGATCTATCTATTCATGAAACCAAGATCGGTTAAACCATGAACGGAAAAACCGAAAACTAATATTCAAAACATGAAACGTGTGTGTATTGTGAACTTGAGCATATCATACTATTCTAATCTTTACACATGGATCTAAACACAAAACTAAACTATGGTACCGATGTCTTCTTGTAGAGCGCCGTCTCCAAGCCGACTCGATCCAAAATTTCGTGATCCACCGAGCTAGACTCCAATGAGTGCTATATATGATCTTGATGCTCGGGCTCTTGAATCACCATGTGAATAGCTTCCAAATCATCTTGTTGAAGCTAATCACCAACTAATATCTTGGTTAATGATCTGAACTAAAATCACAAGATTATTAGTACACATGAAAACATGAGTTAATCATCATCAAAACTAGAGTGGAAGGCCTCTGGGCCAACAATCTCCCCCTTTTTGATAATGACAAAACTCATGGAGTTATATATGCATGGATTAAAGTTAAGCTTCAAAGAAGCTCCCCCTTAACTCATGCATAACAATAAATAAGCAAATAAATATGTAATGAAGGCTTATAAACAAGCATGAAACATAAATCCTTTTTCTAAAACATAATGGTCTTGATACCAAACATATGAAATGCATCATGCATGAAACGTGCTCTTGATTACCAATAAAAACATGCTCTTAAATAATGTTCTTGATACCAATTAAACAATTACCAATTAAACAATTAAACAACAAACTAATAAATAAACAAACAAACAAACAATGTTTCTAGTTTCTAGATAAACAAAACATGCATACTAAACATGCATATAAACTCAAATCTTCTCCCCCTTTTTGTCAATCATCAACAAAGGGGTGAAAGAATACAAAACAAAATGTTCTTCCCCTTTTTGTCTAAAACAAAAATAATGGCAATAAGGGGTACAATCAAATATGATACCAATTAAAAAATATGTGTCAATAAAGTGCATATAGATACCATTTGAAAGTGAACATAAAAACATTGTGAGAAATTTCTACCAATTGAAAGGTAAATGAGGCATTGAAACAAATCTCAAACAAACATTTTTAGAACAAAATGAAAACATAAACCAATTGATAGTAAAAACAAAATCTTCATACCAATTGATAAGTAAACAAAAAATCTTGATACCAATATAAAGTATTATTCTTTTTAATCATATGATACCAATTGAAATTATTATTCCCTATAAACATATGATACCAAATTAAAAATCAATATTAATTAATTTTTTTAATCATTTTCTATCATAAAGTTAGGGAGTGGAATACAAACACTTGGTAAACAAAATACCAATTAAAAGATGAAATACGAGTTTTTTCTCCCTTTATGAAATACCAACAAAACCGATGCAAAAGCTTGTATTAGGATACCAATTGAAAACTTAATCAATTGAAACATGATAGTCATTAAAAATTCAAGCTTTAGCATAAACAAAATTTGTGCTTAAAGATATAGGGATATAGTAAGCACAAATAAAACATATATATGTATGAAAATTTAGATACCAATCGAAATTGATACTATATGAAGTGAAAGCATACATACATAAAAACATATGAGTATACAAGAAAATGCCAGTAATTGATACCATTGAAAGAATTCAATGATACCAATTGAAACAACAATAAGATCAAGTGTATATCTCATATTCCTATCCTCCCAATCATGTTCAAGTTTAAAAAGATTTTCACTATAAAGCATACATGAGCATGATCGCCCATCCAACCGCCCGTTGAAGGTAGGGTTTTTCAAAAATAGGTATGAAAATGTAGTATGTTTGAAAATCTCTACCATAGTGAAGAATACGAACTAGATAAATGAAAAAACTTTTAAACTAGTACGAAATCCTTCAAGTAAGGAATAAAACAAAATTGTTTTTCATGAAACACATGTAAATCACATGATCACTAAACACTCAAAGTCCATAAAGCCTATATTATACTCATGAAAACACAATCATGAGAAACATAATAAAGTGAGTGAACAAGTGTAATGTGAAACACACAATCATGAAAATATTCAATTAAGCTCATATGAAATTTCTTAAAAACATGAAAATATGAAAAACTAGATTTTCATTACCAATTGAAATTACCTAAAAACATGAAAATCATCAAAACGATTTAAACTTCAAGGCATATGTATG
This sequence comes from Agave tequilana, assembly GCA_038442645.1. NCBI lineage: Eukaryota > Viridiplantae > Streptophyta > Magnoliopsida > Asparagales > Asparagaceae > Agave > Agave tequilana. Next base: position 26,201 of record JAVJIF010022114.1, read on the forward strand.
TCATGTACAAACTAATGTATGCATACATATCCTAAACATAATAAGTCCACAAAAGTATATGCATGAAGGCACGTGGCTCAAAGGATGTATATGTATAATCAATAGTTTGGACAAGATAGACATATACATGAAGTTAAAACACATGATCATAGAAACATATCCAAAATGAGGAATACAAGTTAAAATGCATGAATCATCAAAACTAGACTATACTAGCACATCTAATGGGTACAAATAGGCATTCAAGCACAAACATAAAAATATTTACTTGTGGGCCATTCTATATACAAGTATAAATCCTAATTTTCATGAAAACTAACATCTAAACATATATTCAAATCATGAAGCATAAAACGACACATAAATCAACATGATAGACATAAAAATGATCATTATGTAAATCCACATGCTATTAGAATCATGATATACATAATAGCTAAATAGTGGTGAGAACACAACATATGTGTCCATATAAACATGGGTGATCTCAAGTAACTAAACATGTATAACACTAATCTAATCAACATGACATAAGCATAATGAACAATAAAACATGGCATGTTATAAATTAATGAACATGAAAAACATGCAAATATAAACAGGAGTTAGAGATTGATACCAAAATCGATGAAGGCGTCTCTCAAGTTCTCCAAACCAAGGTGGTCCTCCCACCATACTCCCCTTGAAAGTGATGCATCCAAATTGTTTTCTTTAAGCACAGAACGCATCTACTTCAAGGCACCAATACTCTCACGTGATGCGAGAGCCCACACCTATATCAAAAATCAAAGGGGTGGTCTTTGGTACTCATTTTCTTTTGGGTCCACGGGGGTTAGTATCTTTTCTAACCCAAACAAAATTAGTTGCTAAATTTTCATCATAAATACGATCATAACAAAATCTAGCAAGGTGGCCCTTACATCCACAATGTGTACACGTGTACACATGAGCATACATAGTGTGGAGTTTGTGACCGTGATGAGCATGTGTATGCCATGGAGGGTGTGCATGCAAAGATGGAACTTGTTTCTTACGAACCAAGGTTTCCAAGCGTGTATGATCCAAAGCACATTGGCTCAAAGTGGAGCCCAAACAATCAACACTTTTCTTCAAAATATTTATATCATTTTCAATACTAGAAGATAAAGTGGAGCATGCAATAGGAGTGCTAGAAGAAGAAGCTACACTAGCATTGCAAACATGAGAATCTATATCAATTTGCAAAGATTCATTTTTCTTTAAAACTAAGTCCAATTCTTTTGTAATGAAATCAATTTCATTTTTCAAAGTAAGGTTATCTTTTAAAACAAAATCTAATTTAGAAGATAAAACCTCATTGTTTTTCACAACATCATCACTATCATTTTTGCTTTTCAAAACATCAATCTCTTTTAGGGCAAGGTCTAGTTGAGATCTTAGTGAGTCACGTTCACTAGTAATCTCTTCCTTCTCTTGCAAAACCAATTCAAAAGTTGAGCACAAATCCTTCACTTCTTCTTTTAATTCAAAATGTTTCTTTTTCAAAAGGTCATGTTTTTCCACAAAATTTTCAAGCTTAGAGGTAAGTTCTACATTTAAATTTTGAACTTCAAAACACCCATAGCAATATGAACTAGAGCTATCATCTAGTTGAGAATCCGATTGTACCTCAAGGGAGTCTTTCCCTTGAACCATGAGGCAATGTTCGTCGGACTTGTCTCTCCTAGATCTCCTCAACTTGTTGATAATCCTTGGTAGCTCGGGAGAAGTTAAAATACTCCAAACTGTAAAAGCCGAATCATAATGAGCAAACACATGTAAAAGATCTTCATTAAGAGATGCTCTAAGTGTCTTAAGTGCTAATGCATTAGCCTTTCTATGCTTGCTAGCATTTGGGTAGGATTCTTGAGTAGTGGCTTGATAAACTAGATGTCCTAGGCTTTTTAAATGACTACTCATCTTGGCCTTCCAAATATCATGTCTAGAAAAATCAAACATAGGAGGGCTATCCATGAGTGCAACTATATGTGTGCAAAAGAATAATGCAAATGAAGATTAGCAAACCAAGATCTCACTCCAGGTGGTTAAACCTAATATCAGGAGCGTAGGCTCTGATACCAATTGAAATCACCTAGAGGGGGGGTGATAGGTGATAATGCTAATCTATTGAAATTAATGCAGAATTTAAAAACTAATTGCAATTACACAAGATGCAAGCAACAAGTGATGCACACAACCAAGCCAAGCATATAAGAATAAATGATCAATGTGAAATGATGCAAGGCACAAAGTAAAGAGAGAGAGAGATAGAGTAAGAGTCAAGGGATCAAACGCAAACAACAAGATATGTTTTGAGGTTCGAGCACTCAGCTCTACATCCCCGCCTTCACCCAGAAGGATTTCAAGTCCACTAGCTTGTCCACAAAGGACTCCCACAAAGGGAACCTCCACCGAGGATTTGGGGCAATAACAATTACAAGGAGTACCCAACTTCTCTCCTTACAAACACAACCTCCTCCTTGAGGCAAAGCACCAAGCCAACAAACAATCACCTCACAACTTGAGGGATTAGCACAAAGCAATACAAGAATCACCTCACAACTTGAGGGATACAACCCACTTTCACAACCTCCTCAACACAATGAGGGAAAGGCACAAAGCCAAGTAAATTTTGGGGTTTACAACTTGGTGGTCTAACAAACAACCACAAACAATTTCTTCTCCCACACAAAGATCCTATAGAATGAGATAATAGATGTAGCTCAAGTGTGGAGAAAACCAAAGGAATGGAAATCAAAATCTCAAAGAAAATCTTTGGGAAAAACTAGAAACCAAGATGAAGAAGTTGAATCAAAATCTTTTCCCAAAACCCTTTCTTGATTTTCCAAACCCTAGCAAAAACACTAATTTGATTGTTCAATTAAAGCCCAAAAACTTCTTTTGATTGCTGTGAAAACACTAGAGAAAGTTCAGAAATTTCGTCCAAAAAATTCTTTGAGAAAAACTCTTTCCAATGGGGTATTTATAGCCCCCAGAAAATTATATCCGTTGGCAGCTGAAACTGCCAAAAATGAACTACCGGTCGACCGGTCGGTCGACCGGCCAACGGTTACTTTTGACTGCTGGCAGCAACCGGTCGACCGAGCGGTCGACCGGACCCAGATACAGAGAGCAACAGCTCTCTGTCCGGTCGACCGCTCGGTCGACCGGGGGCAACCCGAGAGCAACCTGCTCTAAGTCGGTCGACCGTGCGGTCGACCGTCTTATGGGTAAGCCAGCGTGCACATATCCGTGCGCGTCGGTCGACCGGCTACTCGGTACGGTCGACCGTCCGGTCGATCGACCTAGCCTGGCAGCAGCAGCTCAGGTTAGAAAAACATGGTTTCATTATCCAATAAATTCCCATAAAACCTCTAAAAATCCACAAAAATAGTTTTCTCATTTTTCATTGAATTATAAACTTGTGTTAAAAATTTCAACACAAATTTCAAACATTATGAACCATTTTGTGTCTTACAAATTTTGCCGAAAAACCAAAACCTGTATTTTACCAAACTTGAATTTTCCAAATGAAAATCCGATTTTTCAAAACTAATCCAAATACAAAACATGATACTTAAACACATTGAAGCATGTTGCATATGGATGGAAATCCAATATACAAGAAACATATACATATCCATATTTTTGACTATAATTCCAAAAATTATGTTTTGTTAAAAATACCAAAACATAAAACCATGAATAAGTAATTCAAAACTAAGTTTGCCTAGGAAGTTATGTTGGCCCAAAGGCCTATCACCCTAGTTTTGATGATGATTAACTCATGAAGTTATGTTTACTAATGATCTTGTGTTTAATTAGTGACAGATTCATTATCAAGATCTTAGTAGGTGCATAGCTCAACAAAGGATAAAATGTCAAGATTTGGAGCTAGCACGGTGTGATCCAAGGAGCTTTTGGATCAAGCTTGGACCAAGTCAAGATGATGAGAAGACTTCAAGGGAAGACTTCAAGATCAAGACTTGTGTCTAGGTATAAGATTTTGTTTTTGTTTTTAGATAAAATGTAAAGGATAGATAGTTGGTGGATTGCTCAAGTATATATCACACACACACTCTTGATAGAATTGTTTTCATAAAAGATTTTTTAATTTAGAAAAGATTTTTTTTTTTTGTGACAAAATACTATTTGGATTTTGGTATTGTCATGTATACATGTCTTTTATCCAAAACCTTATTTAGAGCTTAATGTCAAAAACATAGATATTTCATCTTGATTGTGTAGTGGATCATATCCATACACACTATGCTTTAATGAGTTCAAAATATCTGGTTTTTATTTGAAGATGTTTTTGAAAAACAAAGTTTAGAAAACATGTTTTGGAAAATACAGTTTTTATCATGAGCCAAATATTTCCAAGTTACAAAAATAGTCCAATCTTTTACAACATGCCTTGATTTTGTGCAAGCATGTTTGATTATCAAAGTATATTGGTTAAACTATTTTTGCAGATTTTTATGTATTTTATGGGATTTTATTTGAGCCAAAAAGACTAACTTTTTAATCCCAGAAAATTGTTTCAGGCTTCGTATAAGTCGACTAGTGACCTTTAATAGTCGACTAATACAGGAGTCGGCCGACCGGACCGGTCGACCGACGTGCACAAACGTGCACGCCTTTGTGTACTGGAGGACGGCCGACCGTGCCGGTCGACCGCTCCAGAGAGCAGAGCTCTCTGGAAAGATCGGCCGACTGCACCGGTCGACCGACAGAGAGTTAGACTCTCAGCTCGAGTGGGTCGGTCGACCCGGGCGGTCGACCGTGGCTCCAACGGTCAGAAATCCGACCGTTGGCGGTCGACCGCACCGGTCGACCGGCAGCTCTGACAGACCCCAACGGCTAGCTTTCTGGCAGCCTATAAATTCGGGGTCTTGTCATTGTTTTGAGCCAATATTTTCAAGTGGGTTTTCACCAGTTTTTCCTGAACTATTTAGAGTTTTTCCTCCACTTGATTTAGAGCAAATATTTCCAATCAAAAGGAGAGATTTATCAAGAGTGTTAAAAGAAAGTCTTTGAGTTTTCCTCCACCTTTCACATCCTTGTTTTCTCACACCAACACTTGAGCATCCATTGATCTATCTACCCTATAGGGAGTGTTATTGTGAGAGGATTTTAGGTGATCAAGAGTTGTGATCACCAAAGTTCTACTTGATTCTTTGAGGAGACGGGCAAGTGTGCTCGTGATTGTTTTGGGTCCTAGTGAGGACTTGGTGTTTTTGGGTTCGGGTGCGAACTCGTGATTGAGGTGCGGCCTCGGCGAGCCGGTGGGCTTGCGGTGTGTACGGGACTAGGGAGTCCGAGGGCTTGTAGGTGTTGCGGCACCGAGGAGAGATCCATTGGGATCTTGCATAGTGGAAATCCTTCGTGTGTCGAAGGCGGGGATGTAGAGCAAGTGTGCTCGAACCTCGAAACAAATCCCTTGTGTTTGCTTTCTTTCTCTCTATCCCTTATTTATATCTTGCATTACTTTATTGTGTTCATCTTTACTTGCATGATATACTTGTGTGCATAATTGATATATACTTGCGTGGGATTGTTTGCTAACACTTGTATTCAACCAAGAGAGCCAACGCGGCATCTCAACCCATTCAAGGGGAATCTAGAGGAGTTTGTCCAGAGCCCTTCACAGGAATTCGGCAACACTCTTGTGTTATACATAGTGTTTAGTGTAAAAGTTTTAATTAGGTCATAATTGCTTTTTGCTTCCGCATTATTTGCATCATTCATCATTAAGTGACCTTTAGATTAGCCTTCACCTATTCACCCCCCTCTAGGTGAACCCTACAATTGGTATCAGAGCTTGGTACTCTGATTTGGTCTAACTAAAAGATCCTCATTTTAGGCTAATCACATATTTTGTACACACACCATGGACTTCATGTCACCACCCATGTTTGACATTGTTAACATCCATATATGGAAGGTGAAGATGTCCTTGTACCTCAAAGCCTTAGGTATTCATGTTTATCTTGCCACAACTAATAATGATTATAGTTTAAATAGCAAAAATATTGAGGCTAATACAAAAGCCCTACATGCTTTAAGATCTACCCTAAATGATGATTATTTATCTAGGGTTGCTAATATTGATTTGGTTTTTGTAGTTTGGAACACTTTGATCTCCCTTGGCGAAAATGATCAATACTATGCGGGGAGCGACTCGGATGTTGGAAGCGAACCTTCCAATGTGTGCTATATGGTCCAAGGGGATAACCCCTTGAGGTAACTACCGAATCCGAGGTAGAAGATGATAACATGTCATATGATGATCTTGCTTCATTTGTCAACAACTATTAGAGAAATATGACATGCTAAGAAAAGATAATAAGAATTTGAAAAAGAATTTGGATTGCATGCATATAGAACATGATTCATTTAAAAATAAGATTGCATGCTTAGAAAAAGAAAAGGAAGATTTGAAAAATTAGAATTTTCCCTTATGCCTAAATTAAATGATCTTTGTGAAGGGAACACGATTTGAAAGATAAAATTATTTTGATGGAAACTCAAAAGGAAATTGTTTTTCAAGAAAATAAGTCTTTGAAAAAGAAAATTTTTGAAAAAGAAAAAGAAAAGGAAAAAGTTTTTAAGAGAAGAAAAATGACTCTTTATCTCACATGTCTTTACATGCCACCATTGATGATAGTGAGATTAGTCTTTTAAAAATAAAATAGATAGTTTGAGTTCAACTTTGAACTCTTGTGCTTTTAATCATTCTAGGTTGGAGTCCTTGTTTGCAAAGAAACAAACTCCACATGTTCATGCACATCATCATGCATATGCTTATGTTGCACGCCACGATCATACACATACACATAAGCATTCTAAGGTGTACAAGTGTACACATTGTGGCCGCAAAGGCCATTTAGCAAAATTTTGTTATGACAAGTTGCATCATTTTAATTTTGCTAATAAAAATGTTTGGGTGCCTTACAAAGCTAACCCCAAAGGACCCAAAAGAATATGGGTACCAAAACCCCCACCCCATGTTTTTGATGTAGGTGAGGGATCTCTCAAGACGTGAGAGACATGCTGCCTTGATGGTGGGTGCACTTGAACTAAAAGGACACATATTTGGAGCACCGCTATCAAGGAAGTTTTGGTGGGATGACCACCATGCTTGGAGCTTTGGAGTTGGTATCAATCTCTAAACTCCTACTTTTTATGTTCATGCTTGTTCATTTATAATATTTTGAGCATGTTCATGTTTTATGTATTTTTGTGCTTCATGTGGTAAAATCTTGTTTAGATGTAGTATTTGTTAAAACTTGAATTTATACATGTACAAGTAGTGAGCCACATTTGATTCATATACGTTTGCACTTCATTGTTCACTTGTACTCACTATATGCACATGTATAGCCTAGTTTTGATGATTTCCTCATTTCTACATGTTTTGTCAATTTTCATGTTTTTACTTCATGTATATGTATCTTTTATTCAAATCTAATAAATATACATGTACATCCATTTTGAGTCTCTTGCCTTCATGCAAATACATTTGATAGACTCTTTTATGTTTGGATATTTATGTATATTGTTAGGATTGGATAAATCATACATATACCTAGAAGTTTGTTTGTTTTATTGAAAAATTTTTGTTTAAGAAAATTAATTAAAAAATTTTTGTCTTCTTGATCTTTTTGTTTTTGACAAAAAGGGGGAGAAAAATTTGTTTGATTTGATTTTACTTTGACCCCTTTGTTGATGATTGACAAAAGGGGGAGAAGTATTTGAGTTTATATGCATGTTTTCATTGCTTAAGGGGGAGAAGTATTTGTCTTCCTTGTTATTTATGCATATATGTTTTTGTATTGCAAATAGGAGAAAAAGATTTACTTTGTTTCATCTCCATCATTTGCATACATGTTTATGAGCTTCATTGCATATATTTATTATTTTGTGTTATGCATGAGTTAAGGGGGAGCTTCTTTGAAGCTTTACTTTAATCCATGCATATATAACTCCATGAGTTTTGTCATCATCAAAAAGGGGGAGATTGTTGGCCCAAAGGCCTATCACCCTAGTTTTGATGATGATCAACTCATGAAGTTATGTTTACTAATGATCTTGTGTTTAATTAGTGACAAATTCATTATCAAGATCTTAGTAGGTGCATAGCTCAACAAAAGATAAAATGTCAAGATTTGGAGCTAGCACGGTGTGATCCAAGAGCTTTTGGATCAAGCTTGGACCAAGTCAAGATGATGAGAAGACTTCAAGGGAAGACTTCAAGATCAAGACTTGTGTCTAGGTATAAGATTTTATTTTTGTTTTTAGATAAAATGTAAAGGATAGATAGTTGGTGGATTGCTCAAGTATATATCACACACACTCTTGATAGAATTGTTTTCATAAAAGATTTTTTAATTTAGAAAGATTTTTTTTTTGTGACAAAATACTATTTGGATTTTGGTATTGTCATGTTACATGTCTTTTATCCAAAACCTTATTTAGAGCTTAATGTCAAAAACATAGATATTTCATCTTGATTGTGTAGTGGATCATATCCATACACACTATGCTTTAATGAGTTCAAAATATCTAGTTTTTATTTGAAGATGTTTTTGAAAAATAAAGTTTAGAAAACATGTTTTGGAAAATACAGTTTTTATCATGAGCCAAATATTTTCAAGTTACAAAAATAGTCCAATCTTTTACAACATGCCTTGATTTTGTGCAAGAATGTTTGATTATCAAAGTATATTGGTTAAACTATTTTTGTAGATTTTTATGTATTTTATGGGATTTTATTTGAGCCAAAAAGACTAACTTTTTAATCCCAGAAAATTGTTTCAGGCTTCGTATAAGTCGACTAGTGACCTTTAATAGTCGACTGATACAGGAGTCGGCCGACCGGACCGGTCGACCGACGTGCACAAACATGCACGCCTTTGTGTACTGGAGGACGGCCGACCGTGCCGGTCGACCGCTCCAGAGAGCAGAGCTCTCTGGAAAGTTCGGCCGACCGCACCGGTCGACCGACAGAGAGTTAGACTCTCAGCTCCAGTGGGTCGGTCGACCCGGGCGGTCGACCGTGGCTCCAACTGTCAGAAATCTGACCGTTGGCGGTCGACCGCACCGGTCGACCGGCAGCTCTGACAGACCCCAACGGCTAGTTTTCTGGCAGCCTATAAATTGGGGGTCTTGTCATTGTTTTGAGCCAAGATTTTCAAGTGGATTTTCACCAGTTTTTCCTGAACTATTTAGAGTTTTTCCTCCACTTGATTTAGAGCAAATATTTCCAATCAAAAGGAGAGATTTATCAAGAGTGTTAAAAGAAAGTCTTTGAGTTTTCCTCCACCTTTCACATCCTTGTTTTCTCCCTATAGGGAGTGTTATTGTGAGAGGATTTTAGGTGATCAAGAGTTGTGATCACCAAAGTTCTACTTGATTCTTTGAGGAGACGGGCAAGTGTGCTCGTGATTGTTTTGGGTCCTAGTGAGGACTTGGTGTTTTCGGGTTCGGGTGCGAACTCGTGATTGAGGTGCGGCCTCGGCGAGCCGGTGGGCTTGCGGTGTGTACGGGACTAGGGAGTCCGAGGGCTTGTAGGTGTTGCGGCACCGAGGAGAGATCCATTGGGATCTTGCATAGTGGAAATCCTTCGTGTGTCGAAGGCGGGGATGTAGAGCAAGTGTGCTCGAACCTCGAAACAAATCCCTTGTGTTTGCGATTGCTCTCTTTCTCTCTATCCCTTGTTTATATCTTGCATTACTTTATTGTGTTTATCTTTACTTGCATGATATACTTGTGTGCATAATTGATATATACTTGCGTGGGATTGTTTGCTAACACTTGTATTCAACCAAGAGAGCCAACGCGGCACCTCAATCCATTCAAGGGGAATCTAGAGGAGTTTGTCCAGAGCCCTTCACAGGAATTCGGCAACACTCTTGTGTTATACATAGTGTTTAGTGTAAAAGTTTTAATTAGGTCATAATTGCTTTTTGCTTCCGCATTATTTGCATCATTCATCATTAAGTGACCTTTAGATTAGCCTTCACCTATTCACCCCCCCTCTAGGTGAACCCTACAAGTTAAGCATGCATGTATATAGAATGAATCTACTATACATAAAACCATTTAAACTTGTTTTGATCTATCTATTCATGAAATCAAGATCGGTTAAACCAAGAGCGAAAAACCGAAAACCAATATTCAAAACATGAAACGTGTGTGTATTGTGAACTTGAGCATATCATACTATTCTAATCTTTACACATGGATCTAAACACAAAACTAAACTATGGTACCGATGTCTTCTTGTAGAGCGCCGTCTCCAAGCCTACTCGATCCAAAACTTCGTGATCCACCGAGCTAGACTCCAATGAGTACTATATATGATCTTGATGCTCGGGCTCTTGAATCACCATGTGAATAGCTTTCAAATCATCTTGTTGAAGCTAATCACCAACTAATATCTTGGTTAATGATCTGAAACTAAAATCACAAGATTATTAGTACACATAACTACATGAGTTAATCATCATCAAAACTAGAGTGGAAGGCCTCTGGGCCAACACGGTGCCCTATACTTCCCCATACAAGCCGAGCCAGGTTGGTTATTGAAAATTGATGGGGAACGACGAACCATGTTTAGAATGGGTCCCGTCCATGCCGGGACAACGGTCCAGGAGTATCCGGTACTAAGCCGGAACGTACCGCTAGACTCCGGGACTTACTACATGCCCGAAGGTCTTAGTATACGCCCGAATAGAAATAGCGTGCCACCATTCCCCACAGGGATATACCCAGGGGATTATAGCACACCCGGCAGGCAGGCAAGGGGGGTAGGGGTGCCAGTACACCCCTCGGAAACGCCTGGTGGCCTCCAGGTCGAATCCAACAGGAATAGTTGTACAACATATGTATGGCCACCATAAACACGGAAGCTATATCGATACTCATCAATTTCCCCCATCCTGGTGTAAGTTGTTTAAATATAACAGAGTCTCAAATAATAATGTTCACAGGGTATTCACAAAAGTCCAATATCCATGGTTATCCTATTACGGAGGTCAAGAGGAGTATAATATCAGGAGTAATGTCAGGAGCCTCCCTATTTCAGGGGTTCAAGTATACAAGAGTACAGGAGTTCAGAAGTACCAAATATCTGGTAATAATATAATAGTCATGTCAAGTCCCCGTAACAGTGATAGTCATGAATATGTCATATAATACAGGTATCAGGGGTGTTAGTGTCCGGTCAAGGGTCACAATGTCAAGTCACTGTACTTATTCCACGTGAAAGCATGTCATATACCGTGTGTCAGGAGCAGGTGTCAAGTACGACATATCAAGTATCAGTGTCTAATATCAAATGATAAGTGTAGCATGGCAAGTACCAGTGTCGGGTATCATATGTCAAATATAGCATGACAAGTACCAGTGTAAATACTGTATGCCAGTGTAAATACTAAGTGCCGGAGTCATAAATAATATACCAAGTGTAACATGCCAGGTGTCAGTGCAAATACTGGGTACCGGTGTAAATACCGAGTACCGGTGTAATAAATCATATATCAAGTGTAACTTGCCAAGTGCCGGTGTGCTGGTGTCATAAATCGTATATCAAGCATAACATGTCTAGGGTCAGTGTCAGATGTCACGTGTCAAGTATAACATGTCCAGGGTCGGGTAAATACCGAGTGTAACATCATATATTAACTCGCATAGCATGATATCATGTATTAAAACTACGGTAACAAGTGCTAGGCATGCTAAAATTATCCACATATCAATTCCATGTTATAAATATAAGGGCGTTTATTTTTAGTGTATTAAGAAGCACTCGCCTGAAACCGGGATGAAATACTGGTTAAAGATTCGAGAAATCAGCGATCCGCACGAGAAATCCACTAGCTCATAGTTGTATATTAAAATATATAGTTATAAATATTTATATAAATATTAGAGAGAGAGAGAGAGGAGAGAGAAAGTTGTAGGAAGGAGAAAGAGAGAGAGAAAGAGAGATAAAATATGGTGTTTTAAAGAGAGGAATAGGAATTAAAAGGGAGAGGGTAGGGTTGTAATTAAGGGAAGTAATAAGGGAATGAGGGGAGGGGTATTTAAGGAATGTGAGGGAATGAGTGTTATATTAGGGAAAATAAAGAGAAAAGAAATGAAAAGAAAGAAAGAAAGAAGAAATTAAAAGAAAGAAGGAAGGAAGAAAGAAAGAAGGAAAAATGGAGGGGGTGGGGGGTGGCCGGCCGGCCGGCCACCGCCGGCGGCCTGGCGGCGGTGGCGGCGCCGCCGCCGGGGAGGAGGGCGGCGCGCGCGCCCCAGGGAGGAGAGGAGGGGGTGGTTGTGATGTGGGTTGTTGTTGTTGTTGCTGTTGGAAAATTTTTTTTATTAAAAAATTATATTTCAAGGTATATGTATGTTTTGACAATACACGAAGTATACATACATATCTCTAAACACAATTGAGTCCATATATATAGATTTGCATGAAAAGGCAAATGACTCAAGAGGTATGCGTATATCTTAAAGTTGGCAAAATAAACATATACATGAAATGATAGCACATGATCATAACACAAATCTAAAAAGGGAATACAAGTTTAAAAATGTATGGATCATCAAAACTAGGCTATACTAGCATACCTAATGGGCACAAATAAGCAATCAAACCCAACCATATATAGATTTATTTGTGGCCCACAATGTGTACAAGTATAAATCCTAGTGTTGACAAAAATTAACATTTAAACTAATATTCAAATTATGAAGCATCAAAATATTGAGAACACAAAAGAATTTATCCATATGATTGAAAAAAAATAAGATCATGTGGTCAACTCATAAACTTATTGAAGAATAGATAACTAGTATAAAATGATTTTTGAAAAATTAGTTAAAGATCCTTCAAATACATCAAATCATATATTTTTCATGAATCAAGACTAAATACACAAAGTTTTACACTCATAATCTATAAAGCTCAAAATATGTCCATGAAACTAAGTCATGACAAAATAAATAAAGTGTGAGTGTTCAAAAGTCATGTAAGTAGCATTTTCATGAAAATAGACATTGAAGCTCAAAAAGTGTGAGTATCATTTTTAAATCATAAAAATTCATTTTTTTTTTATCAATCAAACATGAACATTCATTTTTCATAAAAACAAAACACACTTCTAGGTATATGTATGATTTATCCAAATCTAATAATACACATACATATCCCAAAAATAAAACGAGTCTATTAATAGTATTTGCATGAAGGTAAGAAACTCAAAAAGGATATACATGTATATTTATTAGATTTGAATACAAAATACATATACATGAAGTAAAACATGAAAATAGGCAAAACAAGTATAAATGAAGGAATCATCAAAACTAGGCTATACATGTGCATATAGTGAGTACAAATGAACAATGAAGTGCAAACGTATATGAATCAATTTGTTCTCACTATTTGTACATGTATAAATACAAGTTTTGATAAAAACTACATTTAAACAAGTATCTACCACATGAAGCACAAAAACTAAAACATGAACATGCTAAAAATATGACATCATGAAATTAAAATCATGTAATCAAAACTAAGAGTTTTAGAAATAGTTACCAACTAAGGAACTATACTCCAAAGCTCCAAAACATGGTGGATGTCCTACCAAAACTTCTTGATAGCGGTGCATCAAAAATGTATGTCCTTCTAGTCCATGCAACCACCACCAAGGCACCAAATCTCTCACGTCTTGTGAGAGCCTTCACCTACATCAAAAATAAAAGGTGGGGACTTTGCTACCCATTTTCTTTTGGGTCCACGGCGGTTAGCATTTAATGGAACCCAAACATTTTATTTTTAGCAAAATTTAAATAATGCAACTTGTCAAAACAAAACTTTGCTAGATGGCCTTTACGGCCACAATGTGTACACGTGTACACCTTAGGATGCTTATGTGTAGGAGTGTGATCATGACGTGCAACATAAGCATATGCATGATGATGTTGTGCATGAATGTGTGGAGTTTGTTTTTTTGAAAATAAAGACTCCAATCTAGTATGGTTAAATGCACAAGAGTTCAAAGTTGAACTCAAACAATCCATTTTATTTTTCAAGTTTTTAATCTCATTAGTGGTGGCATGTAAAGCATGATGAGATAAAGAATCATTTTTCTTTTTATTTTTAGAAACAAAATCTTTTTCTTTTCACAAATTTTTCTTTTTAAGAAATTATTTTCTTGAAAAATAACTTCTTTTTGTTTTTCCACCAAATCAACTTTATTTTTCAAAATAGTGTTCCCTTCACATAAATTATTTAATTTAGACATCAAGGAAACATTTTCATTTTTCAAATTTTTATTTTCCTTTTCTAAGCATGCAATCTTAGATTTAAATGAATCTTGTTCTATATGCATGCAATCAAATTTCTTTTTCAAATTTTTATTATCTTTCTTAATCATGTCATATTTTTCAAGCAATAATTGACAAAATGTAGAAAGCTCTTCATATGACATGTTAACATCCTCATCCTCGGATTCGGTAGTTACCTCAAGGGGGTTATCCCCTTGGACCATATAGCATGCGTTGGAGGTGTCGCTTCCAACGTCCGAATCGCTCCCGGCATAATATAGATCCTTTTCGCCAAGGGAGGTGAAGATGTTCCAAACTACAAAAGCCGATTCAATGTTAGAAACCCTAGATAAATAATCATCATTTAGGGTTGACTTTAGAGCATGAAGGGCTTTTGCATTAGCCTCAAAATTATTGCCATTAGAACAATATGAATCTTTAGTGATGGTAAGATAAACATGAATACCTAAGGCTTTGAGGTACAATGACATCTTAACCTTCCAAATTTGGATGTTAAGAATGTCAAAAGTGGGTGGTGACATGAAATCCATAGTGTGTGTACAAAATAGTGATTAGCCTAAAAGGAGGATCTTTAACTCTAGGTTGTAAGACCCAAATCAAGAGCACTTGGCTCTGATACCAAATGTAAGTTCAACTAGAGGGGGGTGAATAGGTGATGGCTAATCTAATGGTCACTTAATGCCAAATGATACGGATTTAAAAACTATTATGACCTAAACAAAACTCTTACACTAAACACCACGTATAACACAAGAGTGTTGCCGAATTTCCCGTGAAGGGCTCTGGACAAACTCCTCTAGATTCCCCTTGAATGGGTTGAGGTGCCGCGTTGGCTCTCTTGGTTGAATACAAGTGTTAGCAAAACAATCCCAAGCAAGTATATCAATATGAGCACACAAGTATATCAAGCATATAAAGATTAACACAATAATTGAATGCAAGATATAAACAAGGAGATAGAGAAAGTGAGCAATCGCAAACACAAGGGATTTGTTTCGAGGTTCGAGCACACTTGCTCTACATCCCCGCCTTCGACACACGAAGGATTTCCACTATGCTTGATCCCAATGGATCTCTCCTTGGTGCCGCAACACCTACAATCCCTCGGACTCTCTAGTCTCGTACACACGCAAGCCCACTAGCTTGCCGAGGCCGCACCTCAAACCAAGAGTTCACAACCGAACTCTAAACCACCGCGTGCACACTTGCCCGCCTCCTCAAATTACAAGAATGAAATCTCTTGGTGATCTAAACACTTTGATCACCAATAAAAGCTCTCACTACAACACTCCTACAGAATGAATAATCAATGGATGCTCAAGTGTAGTGTGAGAAAAACTAGGATGAGAAAGGTGGAGGAAAACTCAAAGAATCACTTTAAACACTCTTGATAAAATCTTCCCTTTAGATTGGAAATATTTGCTCTCAAATATGTGGAGAACACCTTTTGAAAGGATCAGAAAAACTGGCTTGAAAGCTCTCCTAAAATCTTGTGAAAAACAATGCCCAAAACCCCAAATTTATAGAGTCTGGAAAACTAGCCGGGGGTTCTGTCAGACCTATCGGTCGACCGCCCGGTCGACCGCCAACGGTCAAGAATCCGACCGTTGGAGCCTCCGGTCGATCGCCCGGTCGACCGAAAAGAACAGAGAGCACTGCTCTCAGTTCCGGTCGACTGGGTCGGTCGACCGGCCATCTGCCAGGTCAAGGCGTGCACGTCCGTGCACGTCGGTCGACCGAGCCGGTCGACCGAGC
Organism: Agave tequilana; assembly: GCA_038442645.1. NCBI lineage: Eukaryota > Viridiplantae > Streptophyta > Magnoliopsida > Asparagales > Asparagaceae > Agave > Agave tequilana. Next base: position 42,326 of record JAVJIF010022114.1, read on the forward strand.
CGGTCGACCGACTTCAGCCCTAGTCGACTTGGTAGGTCGACTAGTCGACTTGGCTGAAGCCTGAAACAGAAATCTGGGATTAAAACTTGGTCTATTTAGTTCAAATAAAATCCCATAAATACTTAAAAAAATCTACAAAAATAGTTTTACCAATATACTTTGATAAACAAACATGCTTGCACAAAATCAAGGCATGTTATAAAAGATTGGACTATTTTTGTAAGTAGGAAAATATTGGCTCAAATGAAAACTTGTATTTTCCAAAATCTTGTTTTTCTAAAACTCCTTTAAATACAAAAACTAGATATTTTGAACTCATTAAAGCATAGTGTGTATGGATATGATCCACTATACAAATAAGATGAAATATTTAAGTTTTTGACATTAAGCATTAAACATGGTTTTGGTTTAAAACATGTATATAAGAAAACACCAAAAACCAAAATAGTATTTTTCAAAATGAAAGTCTTTTCTAAAAAATCTTTTATGAAAAGACAACTAAATCAAGAGTGTGTGTGTGATAAATACTTGAGCAATCCACCAACTACTCTATCCTTTACATTTTATCTAAAAACATAAAAATCTTATACCTAGACACAAGTCTTGATCTTGAAGTCTTCCCTTGAAGTCTTCTCATCTTCTTGACTTGGTCCAAACACGATCCAACGAGCTCAAATCTAGATGTGGTCTTGATGCATAGACTCGTGAATCAACCGGTGCTAGCTCCAAAACTTGACTTTAAATCCTTTATTGAAGCTCCACACCTACTAAGATCTTGATAACAAATCTGTCACTAATTTAAACACAAGATCATTAGTACAATAACTACATGAGTTGATCGTCATCAAAACTAGAGTGATGGGCCTTTGGGCCAACAATCTCCCCCTTTTGATGATGACAAAACTCATGAAGTTATATATGCATGGATTAAAGTAAAGCTTCAAAGAAGCTCCCCCTTAACTCATGCATAACAATAAATAATAAGATATGACAATAAAGCTCATAAATATGTATGCAAATGCATGGAGATCAAATCTTTTTCTCCTATTTGCAAAACAAAACATATATGCATAAACAAATCTTTTTCACAAACATGCATATAAATCTCAAATACTTCTCCCCCTTTTTGTCAAGCATCAACAAAGGGGTTAAAGTAAAAACAAAACATATTTTTCTCCCCCTTTTTTTCATAAACAAAGAGATCAATAAGGGGTAAACTCAAATCAATAAATAGGTATATGCGATATACATTCATGAAGAGGAAGACGGTTAAGTAACTTTCCTACACATATGCATTACATGAAGAAGGGATGACAAGCCCCAATTCACATAACACATATTATGCAATGCACAAGAGGAGATGTGAAGCTCCCCTTACACACGTGTATCCCATAAAGAAGAGATGTCAAGCTCCTCAATACTAGATACACTCAAAATGAATCTATATGTAGAAGAAATGTTAAGCTCTCCTTGCATATAGGCAATATAAATCAAAAATTTGAATTTTATCTTATAAAACAAAATTTTGAATTCTCTCAATAAAACAAATTTTGAATTTTGATATAAATTTTGAAAATGATCAATTGTAAAATAGTGATCAATAGTAAAGTAATGATCAACCTCATTGATACCAATTAAAAACTAATGCATAAGCTTGAAAAAAATAAGATTTGAATTAAGCTTAGCATTAACAACCTTTGTGCTTTAAATATTGTAAGTCAACTTTAGCTTAAGCACAAAACAAATCTCATATATATATGTATGAAAAGAGTATATTGAAAATGATACATACATATATAAGAGAACCAAATATGAGTATATACAAAAAGAGTCATATTGATACCAATTGAAAACTATCCAATGATACCAATAGAAAAATAAGCTTAAGTGTATACATCATATAATCTACCACATGAAGAACTCGAACTAGTTAAATGAAAATGTTTGAAAACTAGTACGGAATCCTTCAATCAAGGAATAAAATAAAATTATTTTTCATGAAATATCACATGAAAATGACGATGAAGCTCAATATTCCTTTAAATAAGACAATGTGAAAATTATCATAAATTTTGAAAACATGAAAATCACCAAAAAAAAAAATTTTATTAAAAAATTATATTTCAAGGTATATGTATGTTTTGACAATACATGAAGTATACATACATATCCCTAAACACAATTGAGTCCATATATATAGATTTGCATGAAAAGGCAAATGACTCAAGAGGTATGCATGTATATCTTAAAGTTTGGCAAAATAAACATATACATGAAATGATAGCACATAATCATAACACAAATCTAAAAAGGGAATACAAGTTTAAAAATGTATGGATCATCAAAACTAGGCTATACTAGCATACCTAATGGGCACAAATAAGCAATCAAACCCAACCATATATAGATTTATTTGTGGCCCACAATGTGTACAAGTATAAATCCTAGTGTTGACAAAAATTAACATTTAAACTAATATTCAAATTATGAAGCATCAAAATATTGAGAACACAAAAGAATTTATCCATATGATTGAAGAAAAATAAGATCATGTGGTCAACTCATAAACTTATTGAAGAATAGATAACTAGTATAAAATGATTTTTGAAAAACTAGTTAAAGATCCTTCAAATACATCAAATCATATATTTTTCATGAATCAAGACTAAATACACAAAGTTTTACACTCATAATCTATAAAGCTCAAAAATATATCCATGAAACTAAGTCATGACAAAATAAATAAAGTGTGAGTGTTCAAAAGTCATGTAAGTAGCATTTTCATGAAAATAGACATTGAAGCTCAAAAAGTGTGAGTATCATTTTTAAATCATAAAAATTCATTTTTTTTATCAATCAAACATGAACATTCATTTTTCATAAAAACAAAACACACTTCTAGGTATATGTATGATTTATCCAAATCTAATAATACACATACATATCCCAAAAATAAAATGAGTCTATTAATAGTATTTGCATGAAGGCAAGAGACTCAAAAAGGATATACATGTATATTTATTAGATTTGAATACAAAATACATATACATGAAGTAAAACATGAAAATAGGCAAAACAAGTATAAATGAAGGAATTATCAAAACTAGGCTATACATGTGCATATAGTGAGTACAAATGAACAATGAAGTGCAAACGTATATGAATCAATTTGTTCTCACTATTTGTACATGTATAAATACAAGTTTTGATAAAAACTACATTTAAACAAGTATCTACCACATGAAGCACAAAAACTAAAACATGAACATGCTAAAAATATGACATCATAAAATTAAAAGCATGTAATCAAAACTAAGAGTTTTAGAAATAGTTACCAACTAAGGAACTATACTCCAAAGCTCCAAAACATGGTGGATGTCCCACCAAAACTCCTTGATAGCGGTGCATCAAAAATGTATGTCCTTCTAGTCCATGCAACCACCACCAAGGCACCAAATCTCTCACGTCTTGTGAGAGCTCTCACCTACATCAAAAATAAAAGGTGGGGACTTTGGTACCCATTTTCTTTTGGTTCCACTGGGGTTAGCATTTAATGGAACCCAAACATTTTTATTTTTAGCAAAATTTAAATAATGCAACTTGTCAAAATAAAACTTTGCTAGATGGCCTTTGCGGCCACAATGTGTACACGCGTACACCTTAGGATGCTTATGTGTAGGAGTGTGATCATGACGTGCAACATAAGCATATGCATGATGATGTTGTGCATGAATGTGTGGAGTTTGTTTCTTTGAAAACAAAGACTCCAATCTAGTATGGTTAAATGCACAAGAGTTCAAAGTTGAACTCAAACAATCCATTTTATTTTTCAAGTTTTTAATGTCATTAGTGGTGGCATGTAAAGCATGATGAGATAAAGAATCATTTTTCTTTTTATTTTTAGAAACAAAATCTTTTTCTTTTTCACAAATTTTTCTTTTAAGGAATTATTTTCTTGAAAAACAACTTCTTTTTGTTTTTCCACCAAATCAACTTTATTTTTCAAAATAGTGTTCCCTTCACATAAATTATTTAATTTAGACATCAAGGAAACATTTTCATTTTTCAAATTTCATTTTCCTTTTCTAAGCATGCAATCTTAGATTTAAATGAATTTTGTTCTATATGCATGCAATCAAATTTCTTTTTCAAATTTTTATTATCTTTCTTAATCATGTCATATTTTCAAGCAATAATTGACAAAATGTAGAAATCTCTTCATATAAAATGTTAACATCCTCGGATTCGGTAGTTACCTCAAGGGGGTTATCCCCTTGGACCATATAGCATGCGTTGGAGGTGTCGCTTCCAACGTCCGAATCGCTCCCGGCATAATATAGATCCTTTTCGCGAAGGGAGGTGATGATGTTCCAAACTATAAAAGCCGATTCAATGTTAGAAACCCTAGATAAATAATCATCATTTAGGGTTGACTTTAGAGCATGAAGGGCTTTTGCATTAGCCTCAAAATTATTGCCATTAGAACAATATGAATCTTTAGTGATGGCAAGATAAACATGAATACCTAAGACTTTGAGGTACAATGACATCTTAACCTTCCAAATTTGGATGTTAAGAATGTCAAAAGTGGGTGGTGACATGAAATCCATAGTGTGTGTACAAAATAGTGATTAGCCTAAAAGGAGGATCTTTAACTCTAGGTTGTAAGACCCAAATCAGAGCACTTGGCTCTGATACCAAATGTAAGTTCACCTAGAGGGAGGGTGAATAGATGATGGCTAATCTAATGGTCACTTAATGCCAAATGATGCGGATTTAAAAACTATTATGTCCTAAACAAAACTCTTACACTAAACACCACGTATAACATCAGAGTGTTGCCGAATTCCCCGTGAAGGGCTCTGGACAAACTCCTCTAGATTCCCCTTGAATGGGTTGAGGTGCCGCGTTGGCTCTCTTTGTTGAATACAAGTGTTAGCAAAACAATCCCAAGCAAGTATATCAATATGAGCACACAAGTATATCAAGTATATAAAGATTAACACAATAATTGAATGCAAGATATAAACAAGGAGATAGAGAGAGAGAGTGAGCAATCGCAAACACAAGGGATTTGTTTCGAGGTTCGAGCACACTTGCTCTACATCCCCGCCTTCGACACACGAAGGATTTCCACTATGCTTGATCCCAATGGATCTCTCCTTGGTGCCGCAACACCTACAATCCCTCGGACTCTCTAGTCCCGTACACACGCAAGCCCACTAGCTTGCCGAGGCCGCACCTCAAACCAAGAGTTCACAACCGAACTCTAAACCACCGCGAGCACACTTGCCCGCCTGCTCAAATTACAAGAATGAAATCTCTTGGTGATCTAAACACTTTGATCACCAATAAAAGCTCTCACTACAACACTCCTACAGAATGAATAATCAATGGATGCTCAAGTGTAGTGTGAGAAAAACTAGGATGAGAAAGGTGGAGGAAAACTCAAAGAATCACTTTAAACACTCTTGATAAAATCTTCCCTTTAGATTGAAAATATTTGCTCTCAAATATGTGAACACCTTTTGAAAGGATCAGAAAAACTGGCTTGAAAGCTCTCCTAAAATCTTGTGGAAAACAATGCCCAAAACCCAAAATTTATAGAGTCTGGAAAACTAGCCGTGGGGTTCTGTCAGACCTATCGGTCGACCGCCCGGTCGACCGCCAACGGTCAAGAATCCGACCGTTGGAGCCTACGGTCGACCGCCCGGTCGACCGAAAAGAACAAAGAGCACTGCTCTCAGTTCCGGTCGACTGGGTCGGTCGATCGGCCATCTGCCAGGTCAAGGCGTGCACGTCCGTGCACGTCGGTCGACCGAGCCGGTCGACCGACTTTAGCCCTAGTCGACTTGGTAGGTCGACTAGTCACTTGGCTGAAGCCTGAAACAGAAATCTGGGATTAAAACTTGGTCTATTTAGTTCAAATAAAATCCCATAAATACTTAGAAAATCTACAAAAATAGTTTTACCTATATACTTTGATAAACAAACATGCTTGCACAAAATCAAGGCATGTTATAAAAGATTGGACTATTTTTGTAAGTAGGAAAATATTGGCTCAAATGAAAACTTGTATTTTTCAAAATCTTGTTTTTTCAAAACTCCTTTAAATACAAAAACTAGATATTTTGAACTCATTAAAGCATAGTGTGTATGGATATGATCCACTACACAAATAAGATGAAATATCTAAGTTTTTGACATTAAGCATTAAACATGGTTTTGGTTTAAAACATGTATATAAGAAAACACCAAAAACCAAAATAGTATTTTCAAAATGAAAGTCTTTTCTAAAAAATCTTTTATGAAAAGACAACTAAATCAAGAGTGTGTGTGTGATAAATACTTGAGCAATCCACCAACTACTCTATCCTTTACATTTTATCTAAAAACATAAAAATCTTATACCTAGACACAAGTCTTGATCTTGAAGTCTTCCCTTGAAGTCTTCTCATCTTCTTGACTTGGTCCAAACACGATCCAACGAGCTCAAATCTAGATGTGGTCTTGATGCATAGACTCATGAATCAACTGGTGCTAGCTCCAAAACTTGACTTTAAATTCTTTGTTGAAGCTCCACACCTACTAAGATCTTGATAACAAATCTGTCACTAATTTAAACACAAGATCATTAGTACAATAATTACATGAGTTGATCGTCATCAAAACTAGAGTGATGGGCCTTTGGGCCAACAATGGGTTGCTCAGCCCATCATGCTCTGGTCTCCTGCTGCAGCTGCGACTGCGTGTGCGTGGGAATGGAGATGGAGTGAAGGAGAAGAAAAGAAAAGAAGAAAAAGAAAGAAAAAGAAAGGAAAAAGGGAAAAATTTAAAAGAAAAGAAATAGTAAAAAAATAATAAATAAATATTTTATTAAATAATAAAATTAATAAAATATTCTGGGAGTAATAAGTAGAGGAGTGGAGAAGAAAAGTAAGAAAAGAAAAGAACGGTAATTTATATTATTATTTTAATAAGGTGAACATTTGACTATTTCAGAAACGTTCCAAAAAATTCTCAAAAATAGAAAATATTATTCTAAGATGATCGGTGAAATCAGATTCAAGAAATTCAATGTAATTTTAAATTAAAAATCCTGGAATCTTCCAGCGATACCGGTCGACACCAGAATCGGTCAAATTTTGATAAATTAAGAAAAATTTCAAAAAATATTTTTAGATATAAAATGAAATTCTAAGAAGTAACGTGAAAGTAATTTTTAAAAATTCAATCCCATTTGAAAACTAAAAATTCGGGAATCAGTCTGCGATGTCGACTGACACGGTTTTGGAAATTTTGCAGAAAGATTTTAGAAAATTTCAGAAAATCATGATAAATCTAAAATATTAGAAAACAGTGTCTGAAACAAAAATCAGTCAAATCGTACTACCAGAAAGTCAAATCGGGCTACTGGCTGGTATCGGGTTCCCGGTCCGGGTGAGGGCTTACTCTAGATCTGAGAATCCAGATCCGATACTCAATAATATAAGCAATCACAAGCCAAGAGCAAATACTGGAAGAAAATTGAACAATATGGTCAAAAAATTTTGGGACACGTATCTGGGTATGTATCCCAAGTACGGGGTGCTACAATTTTTCTTGTTCTCTCACCTCTTAAGTGTATATTTTTTTGATCTATCTAATTTCTCAAACCCCTAACCTTATTTTCTTCTCAAAAGAAAAATTCTAATCAAGATGAATATCATCATCTCTAAAAATTATCTCTTTTGATACGGTTCTCCACATTTCCTTCACACAACGCTCTATCAAAATATTATCACCTCTAAAAATTATAAGCATGTCACAAATCATATGAGTTGATAAAAATGGCCAGTGTGTAAAATAAAATATAAGTGTGTAATATAAGCAATATATGTGTAAAATAAGTGAAACATATGTGATGGAATTAATAAATTGATAATATTATGCCATAAGTAGGTAACATAGGTGATAAGTGAGTAATACACAATAAGTGTGTAACATAAATAACAAGTGAGTAAAATAAATATTAAATTGATAAAAAAGTGATATTCATGTCAAAAAAGTAAAATATTATCCTGGCCGTAGGACCAGGATATGGGAGCTGGTCATCCGTTGATTCATCCTCTATCCTTTTATCTTCTTAGATTTTGAATATTTTCTCTGGATTTGACGATCTATCTCTTTATCCTCAGCGACACCGATAGGGTCTTCAAACAATCCATTTTTCTCTTGAAATTTGATGATATCATCTCATCTGATATATCCAGTTTTCAGATAAGATGGAACCTTTGGATTTGAGTCGATTCCCTTTCTTTTGTACTTTTAGATTTAATTGGATAAATCTATCCATCTCTCCCTTCTTCTGTAACACCCCGTTCCCAGAATATGTACTTAGATACGTATTCAGATTTTTTCATCATATTATTTTTATTTACTTTTCACAATTCTTTTTTTATGATTATTGATGCGATCGTTTTGCATTGGATTCGTATTCGTGGACTTGGAGTCAGCCCTAGTCTGAACAGGGGACCCGATCTTAGTGTATTACTCGATTTGATCATTTCGATAGTTAGATTTGATCGATTTCAGTTTCAAATAATATTTTCTAATATTTTAGAATTTTAATGATTTTTAGAATTTTTCTGAATTATTTTAATAAAATCTCTAAAATCAGAATTAATCGGTACCACTGATTAATTCTCAGATTTTTAAATTACAAACGGAGTCAAATTTTTGAAAATCACTTTCACATTTTATTCTTAGAATAATGTTTACTATGTTAATGCATTTTTGAGATTTTTTTGAATTTATCAAAATCGGTCAGATTCAATGTCCACTAGTATCGACGATAGATTTCAGAATTTTTAATTTAAAAATGAGAATAAATTTATTAAATTTGATTTCACCATGATTCTCAGTAGATTTTTGAGAATTTTTGGGAAGCTTTCAGAGATACTTGATTTTCGGTATTTTTTGAAAATTTTCCGCAGCCGTTACTAAACCCGAGGATTCCACCATTCAAATTATTTATTCTTATTCTTTCAATTCTTTTTTTCCTTTTCCCCTTTTTTCCCTTACTTCCTTTTGCTTCCAACAACTTGTAAACACTTCTACTATAATCTACACCCTTCCACCAAAATATCTCCTCCAAAAATCCCAACTCACTCATCACCCTCTCCTATCACTTAGGCCGGCCATAACTCCCTCTCTCATCACCATTTTACAAAAAATCTTATCCCAAATTTATTTCCCTTCTCTTTGAACTCCAACTCCAAAAACCAACTCCTTTCTTTGTCCTTCCCTTTTTCATTTCTTCATCAAAACCCTATCAACCCCATTCCTTCTTCATCTCCACTATAACCACAACAACAATACCTACAACACCTTACCATCATCTTCCTCCTCCTCCATCTCCTCCCACTTCATCATAATCACCAAAATTCTACCATACTAGTCCTTCTCCATTTCCATCTCCTTTAACCTTCCACCACCCCCAAATCTCTCCACAAAATCACCTCCACTTCATCTTCACCCAGGCCGGCCACCAACCTAAGCCTAGGGCCGACCCCCTCTACTCCGGCGATGTCTCCGACGACCATTCCGGTGATTATTTCAGCGACAACTTCACCATCTTCAACAACATCACCACCACCACTATAAATCCTCCATCTTCACTATCACCTCTTTTATTCTTCTCCATCACCATTATCTCCACTTTCACCACCACAACACCACCTCCATCTTCCCTATTTCCTCCAACATCACCATCTTCTTCACCTCCTTTAACTTCCTTTTCATTCATTCTTCAAAATCCAACTCCTCCAACACCACCAACTACAAACACCAACACCATCACCACCCTCTTCCATTCTCCCTCTCCTCTCTTTCCTAGACCGGCCACCCCCTTGACCTCCCTATGGGGTGGCACATCTCCCTAGGACCCGCGACCACCAAGGGGCCAAACCCTCCTCTCCTTCTCTCACTTTAGGTATTTCCTCGCTCGGGAGCTCGGGCGCACGGAGTTTTCAGATTTGTGTTTTAGGCGAGTGTTTTTTCTCGTATCGTCGAGCTTGTATTGTATTTGGGTTTGTGATAGGTTGTATATGGTCCTGTGTATTTGTACCAGGTTGTATGCGTGTACTGGTATCACGTGTTGTATCCTGTGTTCGAATGCTTGTTATAGTGTAAACGATATGATAATTGTACACATATTGGTACTAATCATGCAGGTACCCATGTATAGCCTTCAGGGCTTCTGCCCACTCCCGGGATGGATACCCAATTGGTCTAGGCCTTGCACGCTTATGGGTTTCGTGGTAGCTACCGAGAGTGCGCTTAGACCTCGGGCTTACTTCAGCCCTTATGGGCTCTCTACTCAGCCTCCGGGCTCTCTACTTAGACTCCGGACTTCACTACTCCATAATAACCTAGATATTATCATATTTATATGCATGCTCGTGTGGTACTAATATCTCATGCACGTACCCTTGTACCTCTGGGTTTCTGCACACTCCCGAGATGGCTACCCAATTGGTGTTAAACCTTACACCCTTATGGGTTTCTTGGTAGCTACCGAGAGTGCGCCTAGATCCTGAGCGTACTCTAGAACTTGGGCTCTCTCGCCCACTTCTTTTAAAGAGGAGTGTGTTTAGACCGTCAGGTCTCTTATGCTCTGCTTAGTTTGGCATGCTTAACGCTCAACGCTTTATAACAAGATTCGTCTAGGTAGAACTCTGCCGAATTTTAGACTCACCTTTTAAGCTGAGTCATTCTAGTAGCTCCGTCAAGCGCTCTAGTGATTAAACACTGTTTGATGTTTGTGCCTCCAGCTTGCTTAGTCCCACTTGGATGTTCGCTTGCTTGCTAATTAGCTGCTTGCCAGTTTATTCATTCTTTTATTATGGTTGTGAAGAGTTTGAAATCTTATTTACTATTTTTTTAAGACTAAATGGTTTTTCGGTATTCGTACCGATCTCTTATATCGGTACTGTTTTCCTATATCGCTTGACATGTTTTCACTGATGTGATATCATTTACCATACTGTCTCTTATCACCTACCTGATACACCCCCTGTTATGCTATCACCTGTCATGCTACTACTTGACACCTACCCCTGTTATGATATCACTTAGCACTATCACCTGCCTTCTGTCATGTTAATACTTGAACTGTGATTATCACATTTACGGGAATCCTATACTTATTGTCCTGTATCATATACAGTGACCTCTTATTTTGTATTATATATACAATGATCTGAATCTATAGTACTCATGTAGTCCTGTTATACATGTACTCTTGAATTTTTGATCATGTCCTGCTCCTGCTATTCTCGTAAATCGATAATTACATAATAAGTCATAAAAAGGTCAACTTATACCGGGTAAGGAAAACTGATGGACTTCAATTGTGGTTTTGTTTACAATGGTATAAGGATGTTGTACAACTAAAATTTTGAGGTTTTACATGTGGGCCCCAGGTATTCCGGGCAGGATAGTTCTTACACCCGGTTATTATAATCTATTCATCGTGAGTGCTTCGCAGCATGGACCTTGCTAAATGTCAGGTTAATTGGGTCATTGTTCCGATATGCACGGAACCAATTATAAACATAACTCATGGGTCTCATCATCAGTTTTCAATAACAATCATGCTTTACTCAGATGTGAATATATGTGTGCTGGGATGCTAGTCCACATACCCAGACATCTGAGTAAGACAAGTGATAATAATAAAAGATGCTAACTAATAATTTATTGTATGTTTTGCAATTGGGGTCGTATTAACTTAGTTTATGATGACGTGATATATATAGTATATAGATGAAGGTTTTCTTGTCTGGATTATTCCTTCGACGTACTTATCTCATGAAGCCATAAACTGGGTTTGTGACACTGGTTTTGCCGTATTTACTTTCATCGGGTTTTTACTTCAGATTTCTGATTTTATGATTATTATGATTATTATATATATGTTTACATCCTGCCTTACCACGTGTATTCTATTCCACCAGTCTCCTGTTCTTATCATATTATACCATGCATGTTCCCTACTTGACATCATTTACTATCTCTCTACCTGCTCCGTATGCATGTGCTCACGACACGGTTTTAATGCATGTTTATGGTTAAGATTTCTCAATACACGCGTGCTTGTCCATGCACGCCACTTGACATTCATCACACCACTCGTTGGGGAGTTTCTGACTCCCCTAGATCCTCATGTCCAGATCCCGAAGTTTGGAGCTTGTGGACTCTCCCGGTTGCTGATCAGAGATGCGCAGTTGTAGTGTGGATCATCAGCAGACAGACTGAGACCCAGTCCTTCCAGGCGCCCTATTCGGCTTCCGAGTTTTCCTTTTGTGACTCGTGAGCATATTTGTATTGTTTATACTTGTATATCTCTTTGTATTCTCACAATTGAGCCTATCGGTGATGTAATATTCTTGTAATATTGTGTCACATCCTGTGATAACTTTGTAATTGTACTTATATGTTGGAATGTATAATGCACCATGAATTTTTGAACTTTGATTCTTGCCTGTACTGATGCTTAGCGTATATATGTGAGGGTGTTTTCAACCTACGTATATACGTCGCAGTAACGTCTTTGTACCCTCAGGACCAGGCGTTACAGGGTGGTATCAGAGCTTTGGCTCTCACATCTTTAGTACAACCAGTCAGTAAATTAATGGCAAAGAAATTTGCAATTGAAATTCATGGGTCCTGGTTATATATTCTAACTACAAGTACTGACTTATCTATTTTCTCTTGATAATCCTTCACTTGAATCCTGAAGCTTTTCCTTCCTTTCGTTATTTATTTTTTTCGCTATTCTTAAACCAACTCAGATATGGAAAGAAGAAAAAATGAAATGGTCCTAGCAGAAAGAATAATAGCTTGCTAAGGGTACTTCAAGGTATGATGGAGAGTCAAAAGAAATAGACAGAGTTCTTGTGTCAAGGATTATTAGTTCACTCTGGGAACAGAAGCTAGGCAACATGTCGGATTTCTAGAGATTACAGTCGGTGATCTTTTCAGGCATGAAAAGGCCCCTAGATGTAGAGCAGTGGTTGGTAGACACGACAGATCTTCTGAAGGCAGCCCGAGTCCCTGAAGAGAACCAAGTGAAAGTGGCCAAGATACAGTTGAAGGGTGTGGCCAGAATATGTAATTGGCGAAAGAAGTGAGACTGGAGAAGCTCATCACTTGGGACCAGTTCTCGAAGGGATTCTATGAGAGATTCTCCTCTGCAACAACTCAGAAGAATATGGAAGAACAATTTATCAGATTATAGTAGAGGAACCGGACCGTAAACGAATATGCTGCAGTGTTTTTGAGACTTAGTCGGTTCGCGTCATACATGGTGTCTGACGAAGACAACCGAGACGAAAGATTTCAGCAGGGTCTGATGATGGACATCTAGATACTCCTTATACCCCAGCAATTGAAGACATACTCTTAAGTCCTCTCCATAGCACGTGAAGTGGAGCGGGGACTGGAAAAGAAGAACCGGGATCAGGAACAAGACAAGTCAGGGAAGCGGACATTCCAACAAATGGACAGAGAATACCCGGTAATGGATAGAGAAGTACCAGTCAGATTTAGTATTATGCCAAAGGCTAAACGTCTATTCCAGTATCCCCTTCAGCAGGTAATATGTAAGTATTATCAAAAGCCCAGACACATTCAATGCAAATGTCGGATTGCCAAAGGACTGTGTTTGATATATATGGGTACGGGGATCATTCAGTGAGCAATTATCTGTTAAAAAGGACCTATCCAACACTTCCAATACGAGCAGCTCCCTCAGCACTTCCAGCCCCACCACTGAGAAGGAACTCAAAACCCGTTGGCAGAAGAGTCCCACTCTCACCCTAGCAGCATGATCAGTCACAGAGAGGGGCGAGAGCTGGAAGAGACCAAGTTTATAATTTTTCAACAGAAGAAGCCAAGGTGTTAGACGAAGTAATGGCAGGATATGGAGCCCACTATCTGGAACGGGAACCCTGAAGGTGTCACCCGTAACTGTTAACCCCAAATTATCATGTCCTGAGTTGGTAAGTTCCTTATTATATCCACTTTATTGTACTATTATCATCAATCTTAGTTTTTCATATCCACCTCTCTTTTTCCATGATATTTCTATCTCTTCCATTTTTACTATTCTGATTTTCATAGCCTTTATACCAACTTAAGATATGGGTAGACTAGTGAGGTAGCGATAGGACAGATGTGATTGTCCACATCCTATTCTGACATTCTTCGATTCTAGTTCAGCGTATTATCTTATGTCAGGCAGTTCTTCGGCATCACATTCTATATATATATATATATATATATATATATATATATATATATATTATATATATATATATATATATATATATATATATATATATATATATATATATGTGGGTATTCTAGGGGTATTAACACACAGAAATGTTGGCCCAAAGGCCCATCACTCTAGTTTTGATGATGATTAACTCAGTAGTTATAGTACTAATGATCTTGTGTTTAATTAGTCTCAGATATGTGATCAAGATCTTAGTAGATGTTTAGCTTCATCAAAGGATTTAAAGTCGAGTTTTGGAGCTAGCACGTGTTGATTCAAGAGCTTGTGCATCAAGATCACATCAAGTACTCAAGAGGAGTCTAGCTCATTGGATCATGGTTTGGACCAAGTCAAGAAGGAGAAAAAGATTTTCAAGAGAAGACCTTCAAGAGAAGACTTGTGTCTAGGTTTGTTTTTAGTAAGATTTTATTTTTAGATAAAATGTAAAGGATAGATTAGTTGGTGGATTGCTCAAGTATCATATATACTCACACACAAGATTTAGATGAGTTTTTATAAAAGAGTTTTCATTTTGAAAAAAATACCGTTTTGGTTTTTAGAATTTCACATATACATATGTTTTAACCAAAACTATTTTAGAGCTAAATGTCAAAAACATAGATATTTTATCATATATGTGTAGTGGATCATATCCATACACACTAAGCTTTAAAAGTGTTTAATATATCTTGTTTTTGTATTTGGAGAAGTTTTGAAAAAATCAATTTGAAAAATACGGATTTTGTTTTAAGCCAAAATTTCTAAGTCACAAAAATAGTTCAAAATATTTGTAACATGTTTTGATTTTTACTCAAACATATTTGGATATCAAAGTATAATACTGAACTTATTTTTGTAGATTTTTAGAGAATTTATGAGATTTTATTGAAGGAAAAATAATAAGTTTTTAAATCCCCAAAATACTGTTTTTGGCCTTCTGCCAGTCGACCGAGCCAGGGGTCAGTCGACCGGGCGGTCGACCGACGTGCATAAAACGTGCACGGCCAGGGCCGGACGGTCGACCGCCAGAGACTGTCTGCTCTCTGGAAATGGCCCGGTCGACGAGCGGTCGACTGCTAGGCCATTGCCCAGTTGGCGGTCGACCGGCCTGTCGACCGACCTTCCCAATGGTCGGAAATCTGACCATTGGCAGTCGATCAGGCGGTCGACCGTCAGTAGCCAGAGCTGCTGAGTTGGCTTCCAACGGGCAAATTTTGGAGCCTATAAATTAGGGCTCCCTTAAACTGTTTTAGACAAGATTTCAAGTGGGTTTTTGAGATAGTTTTTCCTATACTTCTGGGTGTTTATCTCCACTTATTTTAGAGCCAATACTTCCATTCAAAAGGAGAGTTTATCAAGAGATGTTTCCAAAAGTGATTCTTTGAGTTTTTTACCA
Source organism: Agave tequilana (assembly GCA_038442645.1). Taxonomy (NCBI): domain Eukaryota; kingdom Viridiplantae; phylum Streptophyta; class Magnoliopsida; order Asparagales; family Asparagaceae; genus Agave; species Agave tequilana. The sequence goes on from JAVJIF010022114.1 coordinate 58,045, forward strand.
CCAAATCAATCGAAGTTTTTCTCACACACACTTGAGCTTTTCATTGCTAAATCCATCCTATAGGAGAGTTGTTGTGAGATTGTTTTTAGGTGATCAAAGTGTTGTGATCACAAAAGATTTCATTCTTTGTATTTGAGGAGGCAGACTTGTGGGTTCGCGTTGTTTCGAGTTCTAGTGAGAACTCGGTGTAGAGGTGCGGCCTCGACAAGCTAGCGTGCTTGCGGTGTATTTGTTCTTGCAGGAGCAAGTGAGAGGACTAGTAAGTCCAAGAGTTCTAGTTTGAACTCCTTATAGGTGTTGCGGCACCGAGTGATCCGGTGGAATCGTTTTTAGTGAAAATCCTTCATAGTGTTGAAGGCGGTGACATAGAGCAAGTATGCTCGAACCTCGAAACAAATCTCCCGTATCTGCGATTGCTCTCTCTATCTCTCACTTGTGTTTATATCTTTCTTGCTTATATTGCTTTCATCTCTATATGCTTGATATATACTTGAGCCATATTGTTATATGTTGGCCAAAGGCCTTCCACTCTAGTTTTGATGATGATTAACTCATGTAGTTATGTTTACTAATAATCTTGTGTTATTTAAGTTTCAGATCATTAACCAAGATATTAGTTGGTGTTTAGCTTCAACAAGGTGTTTAGAAGCTTTTCATGATGATTCCAGGGCCAAAGCGTCAAGATCACACATTGCCTAGCCCATGGATGGAGTTTTGGAGCAAGACTACTTGAAGATGAAGATCATCAAGAAGACTTAGGTATCCATAGTTTAGTTAGTGTGTTTAGATCCATTTGTAAAGCTTAGTATAGTTGATATGCTCAAGTGCACACTACACACAAAAGATTTATGTTTTGGATTTTGGTTTTCATGAATAGTAGATCAAAACAAGCTCAAATAGTTTTTATGTATATTAGATATGTTCTAGATATACATACATGGTTTTAACTTCTTATACAAGCTTATTTTTGATGTCCCTATTCATGTGTTGAAAAATCAAGTTTGATAAAATACAAGTTTTGTTTTTGATAAAATTTGCAAGACTCAAAATGAATTGATATGATTGATATATGTCTTGAAATTTTTATCACAAGTTTGTGTTTCCATATAAAATGATAAAATTATTTTGGTGATTTTTAGAAGTGTTAAAAGATTTTTAGAAAATATTTTAACATGTTTTTCTGACCCAGATTGTTGTTCCAGGCTTCTATTAGTCGACTAAGTCAACTGACCGAGTCGACTAGGCAGAGGTCGGTCGACCGGGTCGGTCGACCGACGTGCACAAAACTGTGCACGTTTGGAGCCTCTGGGACGGTCGACCGGGACGGTCGACCGGGTCTGAGAGCTCTGCTCTTTGTTTGTTTGGGTCGACCGGGCGGTCGACCGCTGCAGAGAGTTCTGCTCTCTGTTTGTTTCGGTCGACCGGGCCGGACGACCGCCGTTGCCCAACGGTCATATTTCTGACCGTTGGCGGTCGACCGGGCCGGTCGACCGTTGCCTGTCAGAGCTGCCAGCTCAGCTCTAACGGCTAGTTTTGTATTGGGGCTATATATACCCCATCTCTTCATAGTTTTTGTACAAGATTTTTATGCCAAAATTTCCTGACTATTTCTAGTGTTTTAAAAGAGTTTTCAAAGTGTTTTAAGCGCAAAAAGATTCATCTTTATTGTTTTAAGTGTTTTGTTATTTTCAAAGAAAAATAGGATTTTGGGAATAGATTTCTTGTTATTCATTTCTTTATCAATTTGCTATTTTCCCAAGAGTTTTTCTTTGATCAAAACACTTAGTTTTTCCACACTTGAGCTATATCTTCTATCCTAAACTATTAGGATCTGTGTTTTGTGGAAAAAGAAAGAAAGAGAGAGTTTTGAGGTTGTTGTTGTAACCTCTAAGTTGTACACCCTTATTCTTATTGTATCCCTCTTCGGTAGAGGTGATCGGGTGATTGGTTTGTATTCCTCAAGTGTGAGGTGATTGAGATTGGTTGTGAGCCTCTTCGGTAGAGGTGTTGTTGTTGTTGTTGTTGTTTGGCTACGGGCCTACCCCTCGGTTGTGAGGTGGTTATTTGAGAGAGGAGTTCGGTACTCCATTGTTGTAAAAATCCTTCTCGGTGAAGGTTCCCTCGGTGGGAGTCCTCGGTGGACGGTATAGTGGATTGAAAATCCTACACGGTGGTGCAGGCGGGGATGTAGAGCAAGGGTGCTCGAACCTCGAAACATATCATTGTGTTTGCGTTTGATCCACTTGTCTCTAAACTCTCTCTCTTTACATTTGTGCAAAGCATCATACTTCATTCATATCATATTTGCTTGTGTTGAGCATAATTCATATTGTCATATCATATCTATTTGCTTGTGTTGTGCCTTGCATAATTCACATTGCTATATCTTGTATATGCTTGGTTGTTTGTGTGTGCCTCACTTGTACCTAATCAACAAGAGCTTCACATAGCACCTCAACCCATTCAAGGGGAATCAAGAGGAGTTAGTCCAGAGCCCTTCACGGGGAATTCGGCTACACTTGTTGATTGTACTAAGTGTGTTGCAATATTTGCATTAGCTTCCGCATTCAGCGCACTTAGTTTTGCAATTAGTTTTAGATTAGCACTAACACCTATTCACCCCCCCTCTAGGTGTTCCCTTTTCAATTGGTATCAGAGCCAAGTGCTCTGATTTTAGGTCTAACAACCTAGAGTTAAAGATCCTCATTTTAGGCTAATCTTGTTTGCATTTGCTTGCTTGCACACATTTAGTTTACCATGGCTTTCATGACCCCACCTATGTTTGACCCTTCCAACATTCATGTTTGGAAGATTAGGATGACCGTTTATTTACAAACCCTAGGTCATAAAGTTTATCTTGCTATTACCAAGGAATCCTTCCTTAGTGATCGCAATCATATAGGGGCCAATGCACAAGCCCTAGAGGCCATTAGAAGCACTTTATCTAAAGATTATCTTTTACGTGTTTCTAACATTGATTCCGCCTTTGCAGTGTGGAACATATTGACAACAACAACCACTACCTCCGAGCTTCAAGTGCAAATCCAAGAAGAGGACGCTAGTGGAGAATCCGATTCACAATGCTTCATGGTCCAAGGGAATGACTCCCTTGAGGTACATTCGGAACCCCACTTAGATAGTGATGATTGCTCTAGTTCTTCATGTGATAATTTTGATGCCCATGCTTTAAATGAAGAACTTTCTATTGTTTGTGAAAAATTAATTGAAAATTATAAGATTTTGAAAAAGAAACGTATAGAAATTGAAAAAGAAAATAAGAGTTTGCATTCTAGACTTGATTGTGTTTTGCAAGAGAAGGTTGAGGTCTATAATGAAAGGGATTCATTGAGATCTCAATTAGAACTTGCACTTAAAGAAAATGAGTTTTTGAAAAACAATAATGATTGTGAAAATATCTTGAAGAAAAATGATGTTTTGTCTTCAAAAATTGACTTTGTCTTAAAAGAGAATATTGCTTTGAAAAACAAAATAATTTCTATTTCTAATGATCTAGATGTTTGTCTAAAGAAAAACATTGTTTTGCAAAATAAGATTGATACACATGTTTGCCATGCTAGGGTAGTTTCATCTAGATCACCCCTTGCATGCTCCACTTCTTCTATGATTAAAAATGATATAAACATGTTGAAGAAGAAGGTTGATTATTTGGGCTCCACTATGAACCATACACGCTTGGAAACCTTGGTTCGTAAGAAACAAGTTCCAACTTTTATGCATGCACACCCTCCACGGCATACACATGCTCCACACGGACACCATCAACACATGTATGCTCATGTGTACACATGTACACATTGTGGCCGAAAAGGCCATCTTGCTAAATTTTGCTATGATCGTTTACATGTTGAGAATTTAGCAAAGAAGTTTGTTTGGGTTAGAGAAGGGACTAACCCCCATGGACCCAACAAGATGTGGGTACCAAAGACCACCCCTCCTATTATTTTTGATGTAGGTGTGGGCTCTCACATGACGTGAGAGTGATGACACCTTGGAGTGGATGCGTTCCGTGCTTAAAGGAGATCAATTGGATGCATCACTTTTAAGGGAAGATTTGGTGGAGAGGACCACCTTTGTTTTGGAGAAATAGAGCGGTGCCCTCATTGGTTTTGGTATCGAATCTCTAACTCCTTATGTTTACATGCTTTCCATGTTTATTTCTCATAGCATGATTTGATGTTTAGTGATCATCATGAATATGCCATGTTAATTAGATTAGTGTTATACTTATTAGTTGGTAGAAACATCCATGTTTTATATGGACTTATATTTCTTAAACTAATTTGTATGACCTAGATCTAATGCACATGCATGTACATATTGATCATATATGTTTTGTATTTCATATCCTTGATGTTTTATAGCATGATTCATTGTCTTTGGATTAGTATGTAAATGCCATGATTATTAGATCCTTGACATACATATATAGTATTTGAGACACACATGCTTGTATGAACCCAGTCTTAGTGTTCTCACTTTTATTTAAACTATAATGTACATCATGAATCTAATACATGTGAATTTACATAATAATCATGTTTTATCATGGTGATTTCTTTATTGTGTTTTGATGCTTCATGTTAAGATTACTTGTTTAGATGTTAGTTTTCATTAAGACTAGGATTTATACTTGTACATATAGTGGGCCACAAATAAATTTATATATGTTTGGGCTTGATTGCTTATTTGAACCCATTAGATGTGCTAGTATAGTCTAGTTTTGATGATTCATACATTTTAAACTTGTATTCCCATTTTAGATTTGTTTTATGAGTTTTTCACTTCATGTATATGGTTGTATTGCCAAACTTTAAGATATACATGTATACCCCTTGAGTCATTTGCCTTTCATGCAAATCTATATATATGGACTCAATTGTGTTTAGGGATATGTATGTATACTTCTTGTGTTGATAATTCATACATATATCATGAAATGAAATTTGTTTTGATGAAGTTTTTCTTGATTTTGTGTTTAATTGTTTAACTTCATGTATATGTCTATCTTGTTCAAACTATTAGATATACATGTTTATCCTTTTGAGCCACGTGCCTTCATGCATATATAAATTGTGGACTCGTTGTGTTTTGGATATGTATGTATACTTTAGTTTGTATTAGACATACATATGCCATGAAGATTAAATAAGTTTTGATGATTTTCGTGTTTTCAATATTTAAGGAATAATTGAGCTTAATGAAAAATTTTCATGATTATGATATTCACACTTTATTAGTACACTCACATTTCTTATTTACTCATGTGTTTTGTTTTCATGAGTTATATTTATGCTAATTGACTTGAGTGTTTGATATCATGTGGATTTCATGTTTCATGAAAAACAATTTTGTTTTATTCCTTGCTTGAAGGATTTCGTACTAGTTTAAAAGATTTTTCATTTAACTAGTTACGGTATTCTTCAATTTGGTAGTGATTTTCAAACTAAGCTTATTTTCAAATCTATTTTTTTGAAAACCCCTACCATCAATGGGCGGATGGATGGGAGATCATGGTCTTGTATGCATTAAAATGAAAATCATTTAAAACTTGAACCTTGATTGGGAGGTATTGTAATATGATGTATACACTTGAACTTATTGTTATGTCAATTGGTATCATTGAACTCTTTCAATTGGTATCATTTTGATCTTTTTGTATACTCATATGTTTATTGTGTATGTATATTTTCAATTGGTATCATCTATTGGTGATTGGTACTCATTCTATTTCATACACTTTTATTTGTGCTTAAGATATACATTTTTCACAAAATCTTGTTTATGCTAGCGCTTGAGCTTCAATTTTGCTTCAATTGATTACTTTTAAATTGGTATCAAGCCCATGCATCATTTTAGTTGGTATTTCATAAAGGGGGAGAAAATTTAATCTTGTCTTTCAATTGATGATTCTTCAATGGTATTTGTTTCCCACTCCCTTACTTTATGATTGAAAATTTCATATTGGTATCATATGTTTGATATGAAAATTATTTACAATTGGTATCAAAATTTTGTTTAGACATTCAAATTTATTATGTTTAATTTCAATTGATATCAAGATGTTTCATGTATTTTTTGCTTAAAATTGGTATCTAAAAATTTTTAGAAAAATACAAAAGTTTTGACTTGTATTGACTATATGCATATAGATTCATGTTGAGTGTATTGTGTATTGAAGAGCTTAACATCTCTTCTTTATGTGGTACACGTGTGTAGGGGAGCTTCACATCTCCTCTTATGCATTACATAGTGTGTGTTATGTGAATTAGGGCTTAACATCCCTCCTTCATGTAATGCATATGTGTAGGGAAGCTAACTTAGCGTCTTCCTCTTCATGAATGTATATAGCATATAACATCTATTGATCTTTGTTTATTTTCAATTGATATCAAGATGCTTCATTGACATATTTATCTATTGATATCATGTTGTTTATGGTCACCCCTTATTGACCTTGTTTTTGTTTTAGACAAAAGGGGGAGAACATTGTTTTATTGTTTTGATTGACTTAAAAGGGGAGAAAGATTTTTACCCCTCATTTTATTGTTTGGATTGTTTAACCCCTTCTTGATCTTTTTGTTTGACAAAAAGGGGGAGAAAAAAAAAATTTGTTTGATTTGATTTTACTTTGAACCCTTTGTTGATGATTGACAAAAAGGGGGAGAAGTATTTGAGTTTATATGCATGTTTTCATTGCTTAAGGGGGAGAAGTATTTGTCTTCCTTGTTATCTATGCATATATGTGTATTTGAGTTTATATGCATGTTTTCATTGCTTAAGGGGGAGAAGTATTTGTCTTCCTTGTTATTTATGCATATATGTTTTTGTATTGCAAATAGGAGAAAAAGATTTTGATTTATGCTTGTTGCATGTTTTATCTCCATACTTGCATACATATTCATGTGCTTCATTTTCATATCTTATCATTTATGTCTATGCATGAGTTAAGGGGGAGCTTCTTTGAAGCTTAACTTTAATCCATGCATATATATAACTCCATGAGTTTTGTCATCATCAAAAGGGGGAGATTGTTGGCCCAAAGGCCTTCCACTCTAGTTTTGATGATGATTAACTCATGTAGTTATGTTTACTAATAATCTTGTGTTGTTTAAGTTTCAGATCATTAACCAAGATATTAGTTGGTGTTTAGCTTCAACAAGGTGTTTAGAAGCTTTTCATGATGATTCCAGGGCCAAAGCGTCAAGATCACACATTGCCTAGCCCATGGATGGAGTTTTGTGGCAAGTCTACTTGAAGATGAAGATCATCAAGAAGACTTAGGTATCCATAGTTTAGTTAGTGTGTTTAGATCCATTTGTAAAGCTTAGTATAGTTGATATGCTCAAGTGCACACTACACACAAAAGATTTATGTTTTGGATTTTGGTTTTCATGAATAGTAGATCAAAACAAGCTCAAATAGTTTTTATGTATATTAGATATGTTCTAGATATACATACATGGTTTTAACTTCTTATACAAGCTTATTTTTGATGTCCCTATTCATGTGTTGAAAAATCAAGTTTGATAAAATACAAGTTTTGTTTTGATAAAATTTGCAAGACTCAAAAATGAATTGATATGATTGATATATGTCTTGAAATTTTTATCACAAGTTTGTGTTTCCATATAAAATGATAAAATTATTTTTGGTGATTTTTAGAAGTGTTAAAAGATTTTTAGAAAATATTTTAACATGTTTTTCTGACCCAGATTGTTGTTCCAGGCTTCTATTAGTCGACTAAGTCAACTGACCGAGTCGACTAGGAAGAGGTCGGTCGACCGACGTGCACAAAACTGTGCACGTTTGGAGCCTTTGGGACGGTCGACCGGGACGGTCGACCGGGTCTGAGAGCTCTGCTCTCTGTTTGTTTGGGTCGACCGGGCGGTCGACCGCTGCAGAGAGTTCTGCTCTCTGTTTGTTTCGGTCGACCGGGCCGGTCGACCGCTGTTACCCAACGGTCATATTTCTGACCGTTGGCGGTCGACCAGGCCGGTCGACCGTTGCCTGTCAGAGCTGCCAGCTCAGCTCTAACGGCTAGTTTTGTATTGGGGCTATATATACCCCATCTCTTCATAGTTTTTGTACAAGATTTTTATGCCAAAATTTCCTGACTATTTCTAGTGTTTTAAAAGAGTTTTCAAAAGAGTTTTAAGCGTAAAAAGATTCATCTTTATTGTTTTAAGTGTTTTGTTATTTTCAAAGAAAAATAGGATTTTGGGAATAGATTTCTTGTTATTCATTTCTATATCAATTTGCTATTTTCCTAAGAGTTTTTCTTTAATCAAAACACTTAGTTTTTCCACACTTGAGCTATATCTTCTATCCTAAACTATTAGGATCTGTGTTTTGTGGAAAAAGAAAGAAAGAGAGAGTTTTGAGGTTGTTGTTGTAACCTCTAAGTTGTACACCCTTATTCTTGTTGTATCCCTCTTCGGTAGAGGTGATCGGGTGATTGGTTTGTATTCCTCAAGTGTGAGGTGATTGAGATTGGTTGTGAGCCTCTTCGGTAGAGGTGTTGTTGTTGTTGTTATTGTTGTTTGGCTACGGGCCTACCCCTCGGTTGTGAGGTGGTTGTTTGAGAGAGGAGTTCGGTACTCCATTGTTGTAAAAATCCTTCTCGGTGAAGGTTCCCTCGGTGGGAGTCCTCGGTGGACGGTATAGTGGATTGAAAATCCTACACGGTGGTGTAGGCGGGGATGTAGAGCAAGGGTGCTCGAACCTCGAAACATATCATTATGTTTGCGTTTGATCCACTTGTCTCTAAACTCTCTCTCTTTACATTTGTGCAAAGCATCATACTTCATTCATATCATATTTGTTTGTATTGAGCATAATTCATATTGTCATATCATATCTATTTGCTTGTGTTGTGCCTTGCATAATTCACATTGCTATATCTTGTATATGCTTGGTTGTTTGTGTGTGCCTCATTTGTACCTAATCAACAAGAGCTTCACATAGCACCTCAACCCATTCAAGGGGAATCAAGAGGAGTTAGTCCAAAGCCCTTCACGGGGAATTCGGCTACACTTGTTGATTGTACTAAGTGTGTTGCAATATTTGCATTAGCTTCCGCATTCAGCGCACTTAGTTTTGCAATTAGTTTTAGATTAGCACTAACACCTATTCACCCCCTCTAGGTGTTCCCTTTTCATTATATACTTGGGGTTTGTTTGCTCACACTTGTATTCAACCAAGAGAGCCAAAGCGACACCTCAACTCTTATCTAGAGGAATCTTGAGGAGATAGTCCAGAGCCCTTCATGGGGAATTCAGCTACACTCTTAGGTTATACCTTGTGTATTTAGCAAAAGAATTTTTAGTTTGCATAAATAGTTTTTATTCCGCATTAATTCACCATTAGATTAGCTAGTCACTTATTCACCCCCCTCTAGGTGATTTCAATTGGTATTAGAGCCAAGTGCTCTTGATTTGGGTCTAACAACCTTGAGTTAAAGATCCTCTTTTATAGCTAATCACAATATTTGTACACACACATAGATTTCATGTCACCTCTCACTTTTGACATTCTTAACATCCAAACTTAGAAGGTTAAGATGTCTATGTACCTCAAAGCTCTAGGCATTCATGTTTATTTTGCCACTATTAGAGATTCTTATTGTTTAAATAGCAAACATCTAGAGACTAATGCAAAAGTCATCCATGCTTTAAAGAGTACCCTAAATGATGAATATTTATCTAGGGATGCTAATCTTGATTCGGCTTTTGTAGTTTGGAACACTATTGTCTCCCTTGGCGAACAAGAGCAATACTATGCGGGGAGTGACTCAGATGTTAGAAGTGAGGCTTCCAACGTATGCTACATGGTCCAAGGGGATAACCCCCTTGAGGTAAACTCCGAATCCAAGTTAGAAGAGGATGTTGATATGCCTTATAATGAACTAGCTTCTTTTTGTCAACAACTCGTTGAAAAGTATGATATGCCTAAAAAGGATAATAAGAAAATGAAAAATAAATTTGACTCCTTGTTAAAAGAAAAAGACTCTTTTAAAAATAAATTGGAATGCATTTCTAAAGAAAACGAATTTTTAAAAAATGAGAATATTTCCTTGTCTTCTAAATTAAATGATCTTTGTGAAGGAAATACTTCTTTGAAAAATAAAATTATTTTGGTGGAAAAGGAAAAAGAAGTTGCTTTGAATGAAAACAACTCTTTGAAAAGAAAAGTTATTTCAAAAGAAAAAGAAAATGTTTCTAAAAAGAAAAAGAATGTTGATTCTCATTCTCATCATGCTTTTCATGCAACCATTGATAAAAATGAGATTAAATTTTTGAAAAATAGAATAGATTGTTTGAGCTCAACTTTGAGAAATTGTGCATCTAACCATAAAAGATTGGAAACCTTGTTTCAAAAGAAACAAGCTCCACATATTCATGCACATCACCCACAACATGCATATGCACACTTTGCACGTCATGATCACACTCATACACATATGCATGTTTGAGTGTACAAGTTTATACATTGCGGTTACAAAGGCCATTTGGTAAAATTTTGTTATGATAGAGTAAATTCTATTAATTTTGCTAATAAGAATGTTTGGATTCCAAATAAGACTAACCCCCATGGACCCAAAAGAAAATGGGTACCAAAGTCTCTACCTCTTGTGTTTGATGTAGGTGTGGGCTCTCACATGACATGAGAGATTTGGTGCTTTGGTGGTGGACGCACATGGACTAGGTGAAAACACATATTGATGCACCGCTATCAAGGAAGGTTTGGTGGAAGGACCACCATGTTTTGGAGACTTAGAGTATAGTTCTTTGGTTTGATAACTATCTCTAAACTCCTATTTTATTTATATGCTTTTACATTGATAATTTTTAGCATGTTCATGTTATGTATTTCACTTGATAAATACTTGTTTAGATATAGTTTTTATCAAAACTTGGATATATACTTGTACAAGTAGTGAGCAACATTTAATTCATATATGTTTGCACTTAATTGCTCATTTATACTCATTACATGCACATGTATAGCCTAGTTTTGATGATTCACTCATTTACACTTGTTTTGCCTATTTTTTTTTATTTTTGCTTCATGTATATGTAATCTTTGTCCAAAACTAATAAATATACATGTATACCCTTGAGTCACTTGCCTTCATACAAATACTATTACGGACTCTTTTTATGTTTGGGATATGTATGCATATTTGTTAGCCTTGGATAAATCATACATATGCCTTGTTTTTAATGAAAATAAATTTTCATATTTTTCATATTTTTGATAAAATGATATTCATGTTTGTTTTGAGCCTTATTGACTATTTTCATGAATATGCTATTCACATGATGTGTACACTCACACTATTTCTTTGTTTATTCATGACTTTGTTTCATGAGCACTTTTATGAGCCTTATAGATTTTGAGTGTCAACTCTTGTGTATTGGTATGCTTCATGAGATATATATGATTTGCTTTTATGTTTGAAAGATCTTTAACTAGTTCTTCAAAAATTACTTTGACTAGTTATGTTTTCCTCATTTGGTAGTGTTTTCAATCTATAAATATTTTCAAATCTATTTTTGAAAATTTCTACCCTTTAAGGGCGGACGGATGGGCGACCATGCCTTGTATGCCTTATTGAAAACCTTTTATCATGTGCATGTATAGGGTAGTTATTTATGAGCTATACACTTGATCCTCATTGTATTTTCAATTGGTATCATAATTGATATTTATTTTGTATGCTCATATGTTTTCTTATATATGTATGCTTCAAATTTTCAAATAATATCAATTTCTATTGGTATTTACATTTTCTTACATATATATGATTGTGCTTGATTTACTATAGCCTTACTTGTTTAAAGCACAAATTATATTTATGCTAAACTTGTCTTGTATCTTAATTTCAATTGGTATCTAAATTGGTATTTTAATAAGCTTATGCATTATTTTTAATTGGTATTTTGTTGATATCAAAATTTACTATATACTTCAATTGGTATCAATATGTTTCAATTTCCAGTTGGGTTTAAATTTCAATTGGTATCAATGTGTTTTACCTATTTGGTATCAAAATTATCATATATTTTAATTAATATCAAAATATAAAATATTTTCTTTCATTAATATCAAAATGTATAAAAGTTTCAATTTCAATAGGTATCACAAATTTCCTATTTCATATGGTATCAAAATCTTGTGATATCTCAAATTGATTTGTTGATTTAAGAAAAATTCAAAATTTGTATTATTTATTTACAATTGGTATCTTAAAATTTTGTTTATGTACAAATGGTATCTCAAAATTTGTTTAAGTACTATAAAAATTTGGGTTTAAAAATGTTTTGATATGTTTTGTCTATATGCAAGGGGAGCTTAACATCTCTTCTATATATATATATATTCATATTGAGTGTATCTTATATTGAGGAGGTTGATATCTCTTCTTTATGTGATACACGTGTGTAGGGGGAGCTTAACATCTCCACTTATGCAATATATATTATGCGTTATGTGAGTTAGGTCTTGTCATCCTTTCTTCATGTAATGCGTGTATGCAGGGAAGCTAACTTAGCGTCTTCCTCTTCATGAATGTATATCGCATATACATCCTTATTGTTGGTTTGTTTTTTTACCCCTTTGTTGATGATTGACAAAAAGGGGGAGAAAGATTTTGAGTTTAATATGCATATTTGAGTGTTTGCATATATTGAGTTTATGCATCTTGTGTTTTACAAAATGGGAAAATGACTTTGAAAGTTTAAACAAAAAGGGGGAGAAGGTTTTGGGAAAAGAACTTTTGGTTTATGTATGTTTCTCCCACCTTATTTATGCATATACATTTGTTTAGTTTCATGTACTTCATTGAATATCTTATTTGTTTATTGCTATGCATGAGTTAAGGGGGAGCTTCTATGAAGCTTAACTTTAATCCATGCATATATAACTCCATGAGTTTTGTCATCTTCAAAAAGGGGGAGATTGTTGGCCCAAAAGCCCATTACTCTAGTTTTGATGATGACAAAACTCATAGAGTTATATAAGTCAAATACAGAGTTCAAATTCAAAATCCAAAGAGATAAATGGATAGAGCGAAGATCAACGGATGAGATGAAGCAATTTTGACTCAGATTCAGACTGGATACATTTTAGTATTTGAATCATAACTTTCGCTACTGAAACTCAAAGCTGATGAATCAAGATGATCCAGAAAGAAGACTTAAAGGGTTACAACTCTTAATTTGATCACTATTTCTAATTCTATCATTTGATAAGTTATATTTTGCAATCAACACGCCGACAGGCTGCAATCAGAATTGAATATCCACATCAAATCAAGTTTGGAGATAAGGGGAGGATTCAAATCCAGAAATAGTCATCCTCACTCCTCTCCCCTCTGGGTTTTTGCCTATAAAAGGCAGGGAGTTTGCTGAAGGAGGGACCGAAGACTAGTTTAAAATTTTCTCTTTTCTTTTAGGGTTTAGGTTCATTATTAGATAGTTTATAAGAAGTTGTATCTCAGTTCTTAATCTATAGCTCAGTTCAGAAACAAAGTGAGAGAGAAAGAAAGAGTGATTGTAATCTGAAGTTGAAGTGACATCAATAAAAATTCGACGGACATCTTTTCTTCTCCAACTCACGGGTATGTTGAATTTCAATTTAATGTTTTTTTTTAGTAATGAGTAGCTAAATCTCTTCTTTCTGGGCTCATTAATCTTTCCTCTCTAGTATTGATTCTTGATTGGTATTAATGAAAAGACCCAACTGAATCATATGAATGCCTTAAACTAAGCCTTGCTTATTGCGAGTGTTCTTGAAGGCACATGAGGATGGGATTAGATTTTGAACTTACTCTTGAAATTTATCATTAAACAACACTTTTTTTATTCCATGCTTGCTTTATTGCTTTGATGGTTTAATATTCAATTCAAAGAAAGATTTTAAAAACTAAAGTTCGATTTCTAAAATAAATCATCTTATGTATTTTACTTGATCTCTTTTAAATACATGGCTAAACTTTTTGCCTATGATCTCATTGAGGCACTCGAACTTTACAAGAAAAGAATTTAGAGTTAGGTAAAGATTAGTGAGTCTGGATTTCTCTTTATTAAATACAAAAAACACCATCACTATCAAACCCTTTTAAAGATCATTTTCTCCAAAATCTTTCCCAAGTTTCAAGTTTTCTTTAAATCATCTCTCTACTCTCTATTCTCTTTTCACATAAAAAAATATCAACACCATTCTTTGCTTTTAAAATAATACACTAAAAAGCTTTCATTGCATTCCTACTCGTGGATCACGACCCTTAGCCCAAATCTACATGGTAATTCTCACTGCATTTACTTGCAATAAATTTTTGGCGTCGTTGCCGGAGAGAGGACGGTGTAATTATTTTTTAACAAGTTTGGTGTCTTGTTTCAGGGCAATCCAGAAATCAGATTTAGCGCTCAAGCATTGCAGGAGAAGACTTGCTATTCTGTGCTCATACTCTAAAAAGTAGGAAACAGAATTCTAAGAAATTGCAGCGCAAAAGCTTGAAAATTCTTGGACAACTAAAAACTCTTTTTTGCAGGATATATTGCTTTGCAAAAATACAGTTTTTTGTGTTATTTCTGCTATATCTGATATTACATATCCTATTTTTAATCTAATAGTAATCTGATTGATTGCCAGTTGCTTAAAAAAAAAGTTTAGACTTGCATTCTAGGCATTTGTCTAATTACATTTCTTTTACAATTACTGTTGAAGAAAGCTGGAGACAAGGTACGTATGCATAGCATATAACTTAGGAAACATTATTGAGTGATTATTTGCTTGTTGAATTTTACTTTCTATATCCTGCACACTTTGCACAATCAATCTTAAGGGCAACACCCAACAAGACAAGGTAGGGGAGTCATTACCCTTCTTTAGCCTACAAATCATCTCCAAGCACACGCAGTATAAGCCTAACTTAAAATCTAATAGACATTGGCCTTAAGGACATCTCGAACTCATTAGGAGATTATCCTAAGGGGGAAGGTGTTAGAATTTGACTCCTACCAAATCAGTGTCAAAGAACAGGGATTGAGGGACGAAACCCTGAAGGTTGGTGGTTTGGCTTAATTAAGCCCGTCACTTTTGTGCAGATACCTCCTACCAATCTTACCCTGACCTGGCTGATTAGCTTGTGGTCAAAGTCTGCAATATACCTCCTATAGACAATCAACCAGTTAGAAGTTGTCTAGGTCAAGGTTACCTTAGACTAGACTTGGTTGCTTTTTTCTTGTTGACTATTAGTGAACTTGTTTGTGGTAGTGTTTGTATATGCAAGTGTGTCGAGAGACCCAATCACATCTAGGTTAACTAGAAACACATCACCACTCAAGAAAGAATCCAAGCCCGATCCGGTTATGACTCAACTGACATCTTTGTAGGATAGGTTTTATCCCATTAGAACCACACTTCCATCTTGCATCCAACTTCCATCGGTTGGGGAACACAACTTTGAGCTCAAGCCTCAGTTCATTAACACACTCCCTAAGTTTTATGGCTTGGAGTCTAAAGATGCTTATTTCTTCATAAAAGAATTTGAGGAAGTATGCTTAATGTTGAAAATCTCACACCTTGTAGATGATGTTATTAGGTTAAGATTTGTTCCATTTGCTCTAAGGATTTAGCCAAGAAATAGCTTTACAGCTTAACGGCCAGCTCTATCACATCGTGGGATGGTTTCATCAAGGTCTTCTTGAATAAATTCTATCCAATTCATAAGACCGCTCTTATTAGGAAGAACATCATACAGTTCAAGGAAGAACCTAGTAAACCATTTTGGAGGTACTTTGAATGTTTCAAAGACCTCCTTGTCCAATGTCCTCATCATGGAATAAAGAAATGGCGACAATGCCAAATTCTCTATAACGGTTTAGATTACTCAATCAAGACCCTCTTAGAAACTATGTGCCAAGGGGGATTCTTGCAAAATGATGAAAGTGAAGGATGAGATTTATATGAGAATCTAGATGAAAAAATTATTTAATGGGAACCGACTAATGAAAACTCTAGGAATTTAAACTCCATCTCTTCAAAAGGAGGTTCCATTCAATTGAATCATCCATAATTGTCGAGGCTAGAATAGCAAACCTAGCGAGAAGACTAAAAGATTTAGAAACTAAAAAACAAGTCCAGTTAACCAAGTCAGCCCAAACTAATTTCTAACTCCGGGCTGTACTTACTGTCAAGTAATGAATTATGTGTTTGAGGAGTGTCTAGTATTCCAAGCTCAGCAATAATTTCATGAACCAATGAATGCGGCCTTCTCAAGGTCGAATAATAATCTTTATGCACTAACATACAATCCTGGCTGGAGAAATCAACCGAATTTCTCATGGAGCCAAAATAACAATGACCACTCACGGTCAAACCATTCAAATCACTTCTAACATTCTAATAATTTTTTCAATCATCAACCCAACTTTTCAATTACCATCACAATTCTTCCAACCATCCACCCAAATTTTCAAATTATCAACAAAACTTTTCCAACCAAGCTCCACAATCTTCCTTTCAGAATTCTCAATTTGAGCGGAGAATGACTGATTTTGAGAAAAGCATGGAAAGGCACATGAAAACTAAGATTCTCTCATGCAAACCATACAGAGGGTAAAGGCTCAAATGAGCCAATTAGCCAAGCCACAAAATGAGAGGTTGAAGGGTACCTTACCCAGTTAGCCAGTAATGAATCCTAGGAATTCTCAACAAGCCCATTTGGCTAAGGATCAATTGTTGAATCAATGTAATACTGTTCATACATTGAGGTCGGGAAAGAAAGTTGATAATCAAGTGTCAACACAATCTAATTTCCTTCAGCACAATCACACACAAGCATCCACCTCATCTAGTACCAATCCTTCCAAATCTGACGAATCTGAAACGGATAAGTCAACCAGTCAGGTGCACAAGCCTATAGTACAATTTCCTAATAGGCTGAAAATAACAAGCAGAATCCACACATAGATAAGATAATTGAGATCTTCAATTAAGTGAAGATAAATGTGCCACTTCTTGATGCCATCCAACAAGTCTCATCTTATGTAAATTTTTTAAGGACTTGTGCACCAAGAAGAAAAAGACTAATGTACTCAAGAAAGTCTTCTTAGCTACTAACATTAGTGAGCTACTGTCGGGTCCGATCCCTATCAAGTACAAGGATTCAAGTTGTCCCACCATTGCCTGCACTATAGGACAAGCCGAGATTAGTTATGCACTTCTTGACTTGGGGGCAAGTATCAACTGACTCCCTTTCTTAGTTTATCAACAACTCGAGTTGGGCAATCTTAGTCCAACTCGAGTCACTATCTAACTAGCTGATCTTTCAGTGAAAGTTCCCAAGAAAAAATTAAAGACGTCCTTATCCGAGTCAGGGAGTTTATCTACCCAGTAGATTTATTGTTCTTGAGACCCAACCTGTATCAAATCCTAGGTCTCAAACTCCCGTTATCTTAGGGCGTCCGTTCCTTGCGACTGCAAATGCGATTATTAATTGTAGGAACGGATCTATGAGGTTAACCTTTAGAGACATGACTAAAGAGGCCAATGTCTTCAACCTAGAAAAATAACCACGTAAGATAAGTGACCAAACGTTTGAGGTAAACTTCATTGAGAACAATTGCGATGAAGAAAGAGAAGGTATAGAGAATGAGTCTCTGTTTCTTAATGAATTATTTAAGAATGAATGCGATTATATTAATGAGAAGAACATATGTTGGAGATCCTAATTTTGGAGTCCCCTTTAAAAAAGGAAATTTGACTTGAATATCTTCACTTTCGATGAGCCAATCAATAATATATCGCATGGGAATATATTTCAAGAACCTCCGATTGACCTAATCTTTGAAAACCTATTTGAAGAAGAACTCATGTGTTTGGATGAACCGACTAGGAATATTTTGGTTAATTATACACCTCCAGGGGAAAGTGTTGATCTAAGTTTTGAGGAGATGTATGGAACTAAGTTAGAATTCTTAGGCATTCATAGTGATAAAGTTTCAACTGAGAAGTGTGATGGTGATCAATTTTTGAATAATGGATATAGACATATGAGGAAGAAAAGCTTAAGGAAGGTGAGACTTGGGAAGAAGAGAGCTAAAATGACAAAGAGATTGGCCTCCCTACTATGCCCCTATAAAGAGAACTCATTGGATGATGGGAAGAGAGCTAAAGGGATGAGACCTAAAAAGATCTAGGTGTAAGAGAAACATGATGTTGTACATATTTTTGTATACTACACAAACACACATATATTTTATGCACCTCTATTTTAACTTTATTTCATGCATTCATGCATTGTAGCCATACATTGAGGACAATGCATGAGATAAGTGTGGCCGAGGGCTCTAACATGACTAATATAAAGGGCTCTAACATGACTAAAATAACTATAAAAAAAGATAAAAAAACTATTTGAAAAAAGAACAATATTTTGATATAGTTTTTGTAAGAAATTAAGTCAATTTTAAGGGATAGGAGAATCATAATTAGGATTTCTTATACTTAGTTAAAATAAGATAACTTGTTGATTTTTAGGGTTAGGAAGAAAATTTAGAAAAGTAATTAGTCTTTATCTTTACCTTAATGAAATATGCACACTTTATACACTTACACACTTAGGGTTCAAAAACAAAGATTCTTATGCCTTAAAAAAAGAAAGAAAAAAAAAATATGTATATATATGAAAAATAAACAAATATAATTATTGATTAGTTAGGTGCTTTGGCGTAAACAAGCCTTGATATTTATGCAAAAGATGATTAGATAAATTTGGAAAAAAATATATATATAACAAAAAAAAAATCCTCCAATTAAGCTGGGTATTTGTGCCTCATAAAGTATAAGTATTCACGCCTAAAAGTGGTACATCTTATAAATAAAATCCTTAGTTTTGTAGCATTGTTTACTTGAGTTCTTAAGTCCTTGGGGTGTTTTCTCACCTGGTGCCCTAAGACCATCCAGTTTGGGTGTCACCGACTAAAGGCTCGTTACATGGGCAGATTAGAAAGCCTAGTAGAATTAAGGAATAATACTACCAAAATAAAAATAAATAAAGCATAAGGGTTAAAGTTAAGAACCCTTAGTCAAAATTTCATGGTCACAAAGGTGCATATGACTCAGGGTAAAGTAATAGACTAGATGAAAAAATACAATTTGGCTCTTTATTTTGATTGATGACATATTTTTGAATAGAGACTAAGTTAGGAATGAAAAGTTCGATTTTCCTATTACTTATAGTTTACTCTTAGATTAAGACTTCAAATATTTTCTTTCTTTTCAAAATACTTTTCAAAATTACTAATACTTTTTCTCTTTCTTTATGGATTTTGTGGGTGCAATCCACTGAAAATCCTCACGAGACAAAACTCGTCCTCTAAGGGTAACCTAGAGGTTTAACGGCTTGTTGTACACGCTCAGTGCAATCGTTGAAAGTGGTCCAATAATTGATTAGGATTAGTTTTGATGTTTTGCTCGATGGCGAGCAAAAGATAAGTGGGGGCGTGATCGGTCACAGATATTGCATATATATTGTTACATTACCATGTTTGTTATCTAATAAATTCTATTTATAAGTCTTATTTTTATTTAATAATGTGCAGGCCTATCACTAATGGAGGTGGAAGGAAATTGAGCCCAAAAGCCCACTTTAATTCTGATTTAATTAAATTTAAATATTAAATAAAGATGAGGACAAATATTCAGGAGGATAGGGATAATTCCAGTTGAAGATCAATACAAATCAGAAAGATAACACCAATTAAAAATCGGTAAAATTTACATTTTTATAAATTCATTTTGGTTAGCTAAACATCAACCGAAAATAACGTCAAATACAGAGTTCAAATTCAAAATCCAAAGAGATAAAAAGATAGAGAGAAAATCAACGGATGAGATAAAGCAATTTTGACTCAGATTCAGACTGAATACATTTTAGCATTTGAATCATTACTTTTGCTACTGAAACATAAATCTAATGATTCAAGATGATCCAGAAAGAAGATTTAAAGGGATACAACTCTTACGTTGTCGCTGTTTCTAATTCTATCATTTGATAAGTTATATTCAGCAATCAACATGCCAACAAGCTACAGATCAGAATTGAATATTCACATCAAATCAAGTTTGAAAATAAGGGGAGGATTCAAATTAAGAAATAGTCAGCTCCTCTTATCTCCTCACTCCTCTCCCTTCTGGGTTTTTACCTATAAAAGGCAGGGAGTTTGCTGAAGGAGGGACCGGAGACTAGTTAAAATTTTTTCTTTATTTTTAGGGTTTAGGTTCATTGTTACATAGTTTATATGAAGTTGTATCTCAATTCTTAATCTGTAGTTCAGTTCAGAAACAATGTGAGAGAGAGAAAGATTGATTGTAATATGAAGTTGAAGTGACATTAATAAAGATTCGACGAACTTCTTTTCTTCTCCAACTCACGGGTATATTGAATTTCAATTTAATATTTTCTTTTTTAATGAGTAGCTAAATCACTTCTTTCTGGGCTCACTAATCTCTCCTCTCTAGTATTGATTCTTGATTAGTATTAATGAAAAGACCCAACTGAATCATATGAATGCCTTTAACTAAGCCTTGCTTATTGCGAGTGTTCTTGAAGGAACGTGACGATGGGATTGGATTTTGAACTTAATCTTGAAATTTATCATTAAAAAGAACTTGTTTTTATTCCATGCTTGTTTTATTGCTTTGATGGTCTAACATTCAATTCAAAGAAAGATTTCAAAAACTAAAGTTTGATTTCTAAAACAAACCATCTAATGTGTTTTACTTGATCTCTTTTAAACACAAGGCTAAACTTTTTACCTATGATCTCATTGAGGCACTCGAACTTTTCAAGAAAAGAATCTAGAGTTGGATAAAGATTAGTGAGCCAGGATTTCTCTCTATTAAAACAAACAAACACCATCACTATCAAAGCCTTTTAAAGATCATTTTCTCCAAAATCTTTCCCAAGTTTTCAAGTTTTCTTTAAATTATCTCTCTACTCTCCATTCTCTTTTCACATAAAAAAAATATCAACACCATTCTTTATTTTTGAATTAATACATCAAAAAGCTTTCATCACATCCCTCCTCGTGGATCACGACCGTTAGTCCAAACCAACACGGTAATTCTCACTGTATTTACTTTCAATAAATTTTGGCGCCATTGCATAGGAAGGAATGGTGTAATTGTTTTTTATTGGTGTCTTGTTTCAGGGCCATCAAGAAATTAGATTTAGCGCTCAAGCATTGCAAGAGAAGACTTGCTATTCTGTATCTTACTCTAGAAAGTAGGAAACAGAATTCTAAGAAATTGCAGCGCAAAATCTTGAAAATTTTTGGACTACTAAAAACTCTTTTTGCAGGACATATTGTTTTGTAAAAATACAATTTTTGTATTACTTCTGCTATATCTGATAATGACATACCCTATTTTTAATCTAACAGTAATCTGATTGATTGCCAATTGCTTAAAAAAATATTTAGAATTGCATTCTAGGCATTTGTCTAATTACGTTTTTTTACTATTACTGTTGAAGAAAGTTAGAGACAAGGTACGTATGCATAGCATATAACTTAGAAAACATTCTTAAGTGATTATTTACTTGTTGAATGTTACTTTTCTATATCCTGCATACTTTGCACAATCTATATTAAGGGCAAAACCCAACACAAGATAAGGTGAGGGAGTCATTACCCTTCCTTAGCCTACAAATCATTTTCAAGCACGCACAGTCTAAGCCTAACTTAAAATCTAATAGACGTTGACCTTTGGGACATCTCAAACTCATTAGGAGATTATCCTGAGGGGGAAGGTGTTAGAATTTGACTCCTGCCAAATCAGTGTCAAAGGACAGGGATTGAGGGGCGAAACCCTGAAGGCTGATGGATTGGCTTAATTAGGCCCGTCGCTTTTGCACGAATACCTCCCACCAATCTTGTCCTAACCTAGTTGATTAGCTTGTGGTCAAAGTCTGCATTATACCTCCTGTGGACAATCAACCAGTTCGGAGTTGTCTAGGTCAAGGTTACTTTAGACTAGACTTGGTTGCTTTTTTCTTGTTGACTATTGGTGAACTTGTTTGTGGTAGTGTTTGTATATGCAAGTGTGTTGAGAGACCCAATCAAATTTAGGTTAACTAGAAACACATCACCACCCAAGCAAGAATCGAAACCAGTTTCGGTTATGACTCAACCTACATCTTTGCATGATAGGTTTTATCCCATTAGAACCACACGTCCATCTTGCATCCAACTTTCATCGGTTGGTGAACACAACTTTGAGCTCAAGCCTCAGTTTATCAACACACTCTCTAAATTTCATGGCTTAGAGTCTGAAGATGCTTATTTCTTCATAAGAGAATTTGAGGAAGTATGCTTAATGATGAAAATCTCACACCTTATAGATAATGCTATTAAGATTTATCCCATTTGCTCTTAAGGACTTAGGTAAGAAATAGCTTTACAGCTTAATGGCCGGCTCTATCACATCATGAGATGGTTTCATCAATGTCTTCTTGAAAAAATTCTATCCAATTCATAAGACTGCTCTCATTAGGAAGAACATCATGCAGTTTAAGGAAGAACCTAGTGAACCGTTTTGGAGGTACTTTGAACGCTTCAAAGACCTCCTTGTCCAATGTTCTCATCAAGAATAAAGAAATGGCGACAATGCAAATTTCTCTATGACGGTTTAGACTACTCAACCAAGACCCTCTTAGAAACTATGTGCCAAGGGGGATTCTTAAAAAAGATGAAAATATAGGGTGGAATTTATATGAGAATCTAGCTGGAAAAATCATCCAGTGGGAACCAACTAATGAAAACTCTAGGAATTCAAACTCCATCTCTCTTCAAAAGGAGGTTTCCATTCAATTTAATCATCCATACCTGTCGAGGCTAGAATAGCAAACCTAGCGAGAAGACTAAAAGATTTAGAAACTAAAAAACCAAGTCCAGTTAATCAAGTCAGCCCAAACCAATTTTCAACTCCGGGTTGTACTTACTGTCAAGCAATGAATCATGTGTTTGAGGAGTGTCCAGTGTTTCAAGCTCAGCAACAATTTCCTGAACCGATGAATGCGACCTTTTCAAGGCCGAACAATAATGCTTATGTACAAACGTACAATCCTGCCTGGGGAAATCAACCAAATTTCTCATGGAGCCAAAACAACAATGACCACTCACGGTCAAACCATTCAAATCACTTTTAACATTCTAATAATTCTTCCAATCATCAACCCAACTTTTCAAATTACCATCATAATTCTTTCAATCTTCCACCCAATTTTTTAATTATCAACAAAAGTTTTCCAACCAAGCTCCACAATCTTCCTTTTAGAATCCTCAACTTGAGAGGAGAATGACTGATTTTGAGAAAAACATGAAAAGGTACATGAAGAACCAAGAATCTCTCATGCAAACAATACAGAGGTTAGAGGTTCAAATGAGCCAATTAACCAATCCACATAATGAGAGGCTGAAGGGTACCTTACCTAGTCAGCCAGTAATGAATCCTAGGAATTCTCAACAAGCCCATTTGGCTGAGGATCAATCATTGAATCAATGTAATGATGTTCATATATTGAGATCGGGAAAGAAAGTTGATAATCAAATGTCAACACCATCCAATTCCCTTCAGCATAACCACACACAAGCATCCATCTCATCTAGTCCCAATCCTCCAAATCTGACAAATCTGAAACGGATAAGTCAACCAGTCAGGTGCACAAGCCTATAATACTATTTCCTAATAGGCTGAAAAACAGCAAACAGAATCCACACATGGATAAGATAATTGAGATCTTCAATCAAGTGAAGATAAATGTTCCACTTCTTGATGCCATCCAATAAGTTACATCTTATGTAAAATTTCTTAAGGACATTTGCACCAAGAAGAAAAAGACTAATGTACCCAAGAAAGTCTTTTAGCCACTAACATTAGTAAGCTACTTTCGGGTCCGATCCCTATCAAGTACAAGGATCCGGGTTGTCCCACCATTGCCTGCACTATAGGACAAGCCAAGATTAGTCATGCACTTCTTGACTTGGGGGTAAGTATCAACTTGCTACCTTTCTCAGTTTATCAAACACTCGGGTTGAGCAATCTTAGTCTAACTCGAGTCATTATCCAACGAGCTAATCGTTCAGTGAAAGTTCCCAGGGGGAATTAAAGACGTCCTTATCCGAGTCGGGGAGTTTATCTACCCAGTAGATTTTATTGTTCTTGAGACCCAACTTGTATCGAATCCTAGGTGTCAAACTCCCGTTATCTTAGGGCGTCCGTTCTTGCAACTGCAAATGCGATCATTAATTGTAGGAATGAATTCATGAGGTTGACCTTTGGAGACATGACTAAAGAGGTCAATGTCTTCAACCTAGAAAAATAACCTCGTAAGATAAGAAACCAAATGTTTGAGGTAGACTTCGTTGAGAACAATTGTGATGAAGAAAGTGAAGGTATAGAGAATGAGTCTCTGTTTCTTGATGAATTATTTAAGAATAAATGCGATTATATTAATGAGAAGACATATATTGGAGATCCTAATTTTAGAGTCCCCTTAAAAAAAAAGGAAATTTGATTTGAATATCTTCACTTTCGATGAGCCAATCAATAATATATTGCATGAGAATATAATTCAAGATCCGATTGACCTAATCTTTGAAAACCTCTTTGAAGAAGAAATCATATGTTAGGATGAACCCACTAGGGATATTTTGGTTAATTACACACCTCCACGGAAAAGTGTTAATCTAAGCTTTGAGGAGATGTATGGAATTGAGTTAGATTTCTTAGGCACATAGTGAGAAAGTTCCAACTCAGAAGTGTAATGGTGATCAATTTTTAAATAATGAATGTAGATATATGAGGAAGAAAAGCTTAAGGAAGATGAGACTGGGGAGAAAGAGAGCTAAAATGACAAAGAGATTGGCCTCCCCACTGTGCCCTATAAAGAGAAACCATTGGAATGATGGAAAGAGAGCTAGAGGGATCATACCTAAAATGATCTAGGTGTGGGAGAAATATGATATTGTACATATTTTTGTATACTATATATAAATAAATATATATATATATTATGCATCTCTTTTTAAATTTTATTTCATGCATTCATGCATTGCAGCCATACATTGAGGACAATGCACGAGATAAGTATGGGGGAGGCCTCGAACATGACTAATATAACTATAAAAAAAAGATAAATTTTTTTTGAAAAAAGAATAATATTTGATATATTTTTTGTAAGAAATTAAGTCAATTTTAAGGAATAGGAGAATCATAATTAGGTTTTCCTATACTTGGTCAAAATAAGATGACTTGTTTGATTTTTAGGGTTAGGAAGAAAATTTGGAAAAGTAATTTAGTCTTGATCTTTACTTTGATGAAATATGCACACTTTATACACTTACACACTTAGAGTTCAAAAACAAACATTCTTATGCCTTAAATATATATATATATATATATAATATATATATATATATATATAATATATATATATATATATATATATATATATATGAAAAATAAACAAATCTAATTATTAATTAGCTAGGTGCTTTAGCCTAAGCAAGCCTTGATATTTATGCAAAAGATGATTAGATAAGTTTGAAAATATATATATATATATATATATATATATATATATATATATATATATATATATATATATATATATATATATATATATATATATATATATATAAACAAAAAAGAACCTCCAATTAAGCTGGGTCTTTATGAGGTATATATATATATATATATATATATATATATATATATATATATATATATAACAAAAAAGAACCTCCAATTAAGCTGGGTATTTATACCTCATAAAGCATAAGTATTCACGCTTAAAAGTGGTACATCTTATAAATAAAATTCTTAATTTTGTGGCCTTATTTGCTTCAGTCCTTAAGTCCTTGGGGTGTTTTCTCACCTGGTGCCCTAAGACCATCTGGTTTGGTTGTCACCGACTAAAGACTCGTTACATGGGTAGATTAGAAAGCGTAATAGAATTAAGGAGTAATACTCTTAAAAATAAAAATAAATAAGGCATAAGAGTTAAAGTTAAAGAACCCTTAGTTAAAATTTCACGGTCACGAAGGTGCATTACTTAAAGTAATAGACTAGATGAAAAATACAATTTGACTCCTTACTTTGATTTATGACATGTTTTTGAATAGAGACTAAGTTTAGGAATGAAATCGATTTTTCTATAACTTATAGATTACTTGAACTCTTACAATAATACTTCAAATATTTTCTTTCTTTTCAAAATACTTTTCGAAAATAATAACTCATTTTCTCTTTTTTATGGATTTTGTGGGTGCAATCCACTGAAACCCTCACGAGACAAAACTCGTCCTCTAAGGGTAACCTAGAGGTTTAACGGCTTGTTGTACATACTCAGTGCAATCGAGTGACCTGTGAAAGTGGTCCAATAATTGATTAGGATTAGTTTTGATATTTTGCTTGAGGGCGAACAAAAGATAAGTGCGAAGTGTGATCGGTCACAGATATTGCATATATATTGTCATATTACCATATTAGTTATCTAATAAATCCTATTGATAAGTCTTATTTTTAATTAATAATGTGCAGGCCCATCACTAATGGAGTAAAAGGAAATTGAGTCCAAAAGCCCACTTTAATTCTGATTTAATTAAATTTAAATCTTAAATAAAGATGAGGATAAATATTCAGGAGGATAGGGATAATTCCAGCTGAAGATCAATGCAAATCAGAAAGATAACACCAAATAAAAATCGATAAAATTCAAATTTCTATAAATCTATTTTAGTTAGCTAATGATCAATCTAGGATAACGCCAAATACAGAGTTCAAATTCAAAATCCAAAGAGATAAATGGACAGAGAGAAGATCAATGGATGGGATGAAGCAATTTTGATTCAGATTGGATACATTTTAGTATTTGAATCATAACTTTCGCTGCTGAAACTCAAATCTTATGATTCAAGATGATCCAAAAAGAAGACTTAAAGGGTTACAACTCTTACATTGATCACTGTTTCTAATTCTATCTTTTGATGAGTTATATTCTGTAATCAACATGCCAACAAGTTACAGATCAGAATTGAATATCCACATCAAATCAAGTTTGGAGATAAGGGGAGGATTCAAATTCAGAAATAGTCGGCTCCCCTTATCTCCTCACTCCTCTCCCCTCTGGGTTTTTGCCAATAAAAGAAGGGAGTTTGCTGAAGGAGGGACCGAAGACTTGTTTAAGTTTTTCTCTTTATTTTTAGGGTTTAGGTACATTATTAGATAATTTATGAGAAGTTGTATCTCTTAATCTGTAGTTCAGTTTAGAAACAAAGTGAGAGAGAGCAAGAATGATTGTAATCTGAAGTTGAAATGACATCAATAAAAATTTGACGGACTTCTTTTCTTCTCCGCTCATGGGTATGTTGAATTTCAATTTAATGTTTCTTTTTAGTAATGAGTAGCTAAATCTCTTCTTTCTTGGCTCACTAACTCTCCTCTCTAGTATTGATTCTTGATCGGTATTAATGAAAAGACCCAACTGAATCATATGAATGCCTTAAACTAAGCCTCGCTTATTGCGAGTGTTCTTGAAACACATGAGGATGGGATTGGTTGAACTTAATCTTGAAATTTATCATTAAAAAGAACTTGTTTTTATTCCATGCTTATTTTATTACTTTGTGAAGGTTCACCTAGAGGGGGGTGAATAGGTGATGGCTAATCTAATGGTCACTTAATGCCAAATGATGCGGAAGCTAAAAACAATTATGACCAAATAAAACTTTTACACTAAACACCACGTATAACACAAGAGTGTTGCCGAATTCCCCGTGAAGGGCTCTGGACAAACTCCTCTAGATTCCCCTTGAATGGGTTGAGGTGCCGCGTTGGCTCTCTTGGTTGAATACAAGTGTTAGCAAACAAACCCAAGCAAGTAAATCAATTTAAGCACAATATATCAAGTATGTAAATGTAAAGACAATAATTGAATGCAAGATATAAACAAGTAAGGGAGAAAGAGAGAGAAAAGGCAATCACAAACACAAGGGTATGTTTCGAGGTTCGAGCACACTTGCTCTACATCCCCGCCTTCGACACACGAAGGATTTCCACTATGCAAGATCCCAATGGATCTCTCCTCGGTGCCGCAACACCTACAAGCCCTCGGACTCCCAGTCCCATACACACGCAAGCCCCACAAGCTTGCCGAGGCCGCACCTCAAACACGGAGTTCGCACCCGAACTCGAAACAACGCGGACACACACGTCCGCCTCCTCAAAGTACAAGAAATGATCTCTTGGTGATCTAAACACTTTGATCACCAATAAAAGCTTTCACTACAACACTCCTATAAGATGAATAGCAATGGATAGCTCAAGTGTTTGTGTGAGAAAAACTAGGAAAGAGATGGTGGAGGAAAACTCAAAGAATCACTTTAAACACTCTTGATAAAATCTTCCCTTTTGATTGGAAGTATTTGCTCTCTATTTTGTGGAGAAAAACTTCTAAAAAGAGTGGGAAAAACTGGCTCTAAAAGTCTCCAAAAATCTTAAAGAAAACAGTCCCCAAATGACCCTTTACATAGAGTCTGAAAAACTAGCCGTTGGGGCTCTGTCAGAGCTGCCGGTCGACCGGTGCAGTCGACCGCCAACGGTCAGAAATCCGACCGTTGTAGCCACGGTCGACCGCCCGGGTCGACCAACCCACTGGAGCAGAGAGTCGAACTCTCTGTCGGTCGACCCGTACGGTCGGCCGAACTTTCCAGAGAGCAGAGCTCTCTGGAGCGGTCGACCCATACGGTCGGCCGTCCTCCAGTGCACAAAGGCGTGCACATCTGTGCACGTCGGTCGACCGGTCCGGTCGACCGACTTCAGGTATAGTCGACTATAAGGAAGCAAGTCGACTTATCTGAAGCCTGAAACTGTTTTCTGGGATTAAAAAGTTAGTCTTTTTGGCTCAAATAAAATCCCATAAAATACTTAAAAATCTACAAAAATAGTTTAACCAATATGCTTTGATAATCAAACATGCTTGCACAAAATCAAGGCATGTTACATAAGTTTGGACTATTTTTGTAACTTAGAAATATTGGTTCAAATGAAAACTTGTATTTTCCAAAATCTTGTTTTTCCAAAACTCCTTTAAATAAAAACTAGATATTTTGAACTCATTAAAGCATAGTGTGTATGGATATGATCCACTACACAAATAAGATGAAATATCTAAGTTTTTGACATTAAGCTCTAAACTTGATTTTGGATAAAAGATATGTATACATGAAAACTAAAATCCAAATAGCATTTTGTCACAAAGAAAGATCTTTTCTAAATTAAAAAATCTTTTATGAAAACAATTCTATCAAGAGTGTGTATGTGTATAATACTTGAGCAATCCACCACTATTCTATCCTTTACATTTTATCTAAAACAAAAACAAAATCTTATACCTAGACACAAGTCTTCATCTTCTTGAAGTCTTCACTTGAAGGCTTCTCATCTTCTTGATTTGGTCCAAGCTTGATCCAAAAGCTCCTTGGATCACACCGTGCTAGCTCCAAATCTTGACATTTTATCCTTTGTTGAGCTATGCATCTACTAAGATCTTGATAATGAATCTGTCACTAATTAAACACAAGATCATTAGTAAACATAACTTCATGAGTTGATCATCATCAAAACTAGGGTGATAGGCCTTTGGGCCAACAATCTCCCCCTTTTTGATGATGACAAAACTCATGAAGTTATATATGCATGGATTAAAGTAAAGCTTCAAAGAAGCTCCTCCTTAACTCATGTATATACATAAATAATAATATATGACAATGAAGCTCATAAACATGTATGCAATGTATGGAGATAAAACATGAAATCCTTTTTCTCCTAGTTGCAATACAAAACATATATGCATAATTAACAAGGAAGACAAATACTTCTCCCCCTTAAGCAATGAAAACATGCATATAAACTCAAATACTTCTCCCCCTTTTGTCACTCATCAACAAAGGGTTCAATGTAAAATCAAATCAAACAAAATTTTCTCCCCCTTTTTGTTAAAAACAAAGAGATCAAGAAGGGGTAATACAAATCAATCAATAAAGATTTATATGCGATATACATTCATGAAGAGGAAGACGCTAAGTTAACTTCCCTACACATATGCATTACATGAAGAAGGGATGACAACCTCTAACTCACATAACACATATTATGTAATGCATAAGAGGAGATGTGAAGCTCCTCCTACACACGTATATCATATAAAGAAGAGTTGTCAAGCTCCTCAATTTATAATATACTCAACATGAATCTATATGTAGAAGAGATGTTAAGCTCTCCTTGCATATAGGCAATACATATCAAAACATTTTTAATTTTTCTTTAAACAACATTTTTAAAGGTATCAGAGCTTTTGTAAAACAAACAAATTTTAAGATACCAAAATGAAAATGATCATTATTGTAAATCATGTTGATACCAATAGAAATTTAACAAGTATGAAGTTGGAACATATTGATACCAATAGTAAACATAATGATAAAAAAAATTTATTTTTCATCATAAACTTTGTGCTTTTAAAAATGTGAGCCAATTGAAAGTTAAGCACATTAAGATCATATATATGTATGAAAAGAGTATACCAATTGACATTGATACATACATATACAATAAGAAAACAAAATGAGTATATACAAAAAGAGAGTCAAATTGATACCAATTGAAATGATTCAATGATACCAATTGAAATAACAATAAGATCAAGTGTATAACTCATAACCTACCACCCTTCATATGCTCAAGATAGAAGATTTTCAATGAAGCATACAAGGCATAATCGCCCATCCATCCTCCCATTGATGGTAGGGTTTTTTAAAAATAGATTTGAAAAATAAGCTTTGTTTGAAAAACTCTACCAAATGAAGAACAATTAACTAGTTAAAATAATTTTTGAAAAACTAGTTAAAGATCCTTCAAAAAACATGAAATCAAAGCATATGTATTTCATGAATCATACTAAATACACAAAGTTTTACACTCAAGATCGATTAAGCTCATAAAAGTGTTCATGAATCAAAATCATGACAAAATAAAAAAGTGTGAGTGTTCAAAAGTCATGTAAGTAGCATTATCATGAAAATGATCATTGAAGCTCAATAAGATGAATAACATTTTATAAAACATGAAAATTTATTTTTCTTAAAAAAATAATACACTTCTAGGCATATGTATGATTTATCCAATCCTAACAATACACATACATATCCCAAACATAAAAGAGTCTATTAATAATGTTTGCATGAAGGCAAGAGACTCACGGGTATACATGTATATTTATTAGATTTGAATTAAAAATACATATACATGAAGTAAAGCATAAAAATTGGCAAAGCATGTATAAATGAGAATCATCAAAACTAGCCTATACATGTGCATATGTGGGTACAAATGAGCATGAAGTGCAAACATATGTAAGTCACGTGTAACTCACTATTTGTACATGTATAATACAAGTTTTGATAAAAACTACATCTAAGCATGTTTTTACCACATGAAGCATATAAAATAAATAAAACATGATCATGCTAAAAATATCATGAATGAACAAGCATGAACATAAATAAAA
The DNA here is from genome assembly GCA_038442645.1 of Agave tequilana. Taxonomy (NCBI): domain Eukaryota; kingdom Viridiplantae; phylum Streptophyta; class Magnoliopsida; order Asparagales; family Asparagaceae; genus Agave; species Agave tequilana. The sequence continues at coordinate 89,705 of JAVJIF010022114.1, forward strand.
TGGGAGTTTAGAGATTGTTACCAACTCCAAAGCTCCAATCATGGTGGTTGACCCACCAAAACTCCTTGATAGCGATGCATCTATATATGTGTCCATCAAGTCCAAGTGCATTCACCATCAAGGCACCAAATCTCTCACGTCTTGAGAGATCCCTCACCTATATCAAAAACATGGGGTGAGGGTTTTGGTACCCATTTTTTCTTGGGTCCTTGGGGGTTAGCTTTGTAAGGCACCCAAACATTTTTATTAGCAAAATTAAAATGATGCAACTTGTCATAACAAAATTTTGCTAAATGGCCTTTGCGGCCACAATGTGTACACTTGTGCACCTTAGAATGCTTATGTGTATGTGTGTGCTCATAACGTGCAACATAAGCATATGCATGATGTGAATGTGCATGAACATGTGGAGTTTGTTTCTTTGCAAACATGGACTCCAATCTAGAATGGTTGAATGCACACGAGCTCAAAGTTGAGCTCAAACTATTAATTTTATTTTTCAAAAGAATGATCTCACTATCATCAATGGTGGCATGAAGATTATAGTGGGATATGAAATCATTTTTCTTCTTTTTAGAAACTTTAACTTTCTCTTTTTCTTTTTCAAAAATTTTCTTCTTTAATCAAGAATTTTCTTGCAAAACAATTCCTTTTGTTTTTTCACCAAAATAATTTTATCCTTCAAAATAGTGTTCCCTTCACATAAATCATTTAACTTAGACATGAGGGAAACATTTTCATTTTTCAAAAACTCATTTTCTTTTTCTAAGCATGCAATGTTATTCCTAAATGAATCATGTTCTTTATGCATGCAAGCAATACCCTTTTTCAAATTTTTTTTTCCTTTTTAATCATGTCATATTTCTCAAGCAATAATTGGAAAAAAGTGGTAAGCTCATCATATGACATGTCCTCATCCTCGGATTCGGTAGTTATCTCAAGGGGGTTGTCCCCTTGGACCATGTAGCACAAGTTGGAGGTGTTGCTTCCAACATCCGAATCGCTCCCCGCATAGTATTGATCTTTTTCGCCAAGGGAGATGAGGGTGTTCCAAACTACAAAAGCCGAATCAAAGTTAGAAATTCTAGATAAATAAACATCATCTAGGGTAGACTTTAAAGCATGAAAGGCTTTTGCATTAGCCTCAAAATTCTTACCATCTAAACAATATGCATTATTAGTAGTGGCAAGATAAACATGATAACCTAGGGCTTTGAGGTACAAGGACATCCTCACCTTCCATATATGGATGTTAACAATGTCAAACATGGGTGGTGACATGAAGTCCATGTGTGTGTACAAAATATAGTGATTAGCCTAAAAAATGAGGATCTTTAACTCTAGGTTGTTAGACCCAAATCAGAGTACCAAGCTCTGATACCAATTGAAGGTTCACCAAGAGGGGAGTGAATAGGTGATGGCTAATCTAATGATCACTTAATGCCAAATGATGCGTAAGCTAAAAACAGTTATGACCAAATAAAACTTTTACACTAAACACCACGTATAACACAAGAGTGTTGCCGAATTCCCCGTGAAGGGCTCTGGACAAACTCCTCTAGATTCCCCTTGAATGGGTTGAGGTGCCGCGTTGGCTCTCTTGGTTGAATACAAGTGTTAGCAAACAAACCAAGCAAGTAAATCAATTTAAGCACAATATATCAAGCATGTAAATGTAAAGACAATAATTGAATGCAAGATATAAACAAGTAAGGGGGAGAGAGAGAGACAGAGAAAAGGCAATCGCAAACACAAGGGTATGTTTCGAGGTTCGAGCATGCTTGCTCTATATTCCCGCCTTCAACACACGAAGGATTTCCACTATGCAAGATCCCAATAGATCTCTCCTCGGTGCCGCAACACCTACAAGCCCTCAGACTCCCTAGTCCCGTACACACGCAAGCCCCACAAGCTTGCCGAGGCCGCACCTCAAACACGGAGTTCGCACCCGAACTTGAAACAACGCGGACACACACGTCCGCCTCCTCAAAGTACAAGAAATGATCTCTTGGTGATCTAAACACTTTGATCACCAATAAAAGCTCTCACTACAACACTCCTATAAAATGAATAGCAATGGATAGCTCAAGTGTTTGTGTGAGAAAAACTAGGAAAGAGATGGTGGAGGAAAACTCAAAGAATCACTTTAAACACTCTTGATAAAATCTTCCCTTTTGATTGGAAGTATTTGCTCTCTATTTTGTGGAGAAAAACTTCTGAAAAGAGTGGGAAAAACTGGCTCTAAAAGTCTCCAAAAATCTTAAAGAAAACAGCCCCCAAATGACCCTTTATATAGAGTCTGGAAAACTAGCCGTTGGGGCTCTGTCAGAGCTGCCGGTCGACCGCCAATGGTTAGAAATCCGACCGTTGAAGCCACGGTCGACCGCCCGGGTCGACCGACCCACTGGAGCAGAGAGTCGAACTCTCTGTCGGTCGACCCGTACGGTCGGCCGAACTTTCCAGAGAGCAGAGCTCTCTGGAGCGGTCGACCCGTACGGTCGGCCGTCCTCCAGTGCACAAAGGCGTGCACATCTGTGCACGTCGGTCGACCGGCCGGTCAACCGACTTCAGGTATAGTCGACTATAAGAAAGCAAGTCGACTTATCCGAAGCCTGAAACTGTTTTCTAAGATTAAAAGTTTGTCTTTTGGCTCAAATAAAATCCCATAAAATACTTAAAAATCTAGAAAAATAGTTTAACCAATATGCTTTGATAATCAAACATGCTAGCACAAAATCAAGGCATGTTACATAAGTTTGGACTATTTTTGTAACTTGAAAATATTGGTTCAAATGAAAACTTGTATTTTCCAAAATCTTGTTTTTCTAAAACTCCTTTAAATAAAAACTAGATATTTTGAACTCATTAAAGCATAGTGTGTATGGATATGATCCACTACACAAATAAGATGAAATATCTAAGTTTTTGACATTAAGCTCTAAACTTGATTTTGGATAAAAGATATGTATACATGAAAACTAAAATCCAAATAGTATTTTGTCACAAGAAAGATATTTTCTAAATTAAAAAATCTTTTATGAAAACAATTCTATCAAGAGTGTGTGTGTGTATAATACTTGAGCAATCCACCACTATTCTTTCCTTACATTTTATCTAAAACAAAAACAAAATCTTATACCTAGACACAAGTCTTCATCTTCTTGAAGTCTTCACTTGAAGGCTTCTCATCTTCTTGACTTGGTCCAAGTTTGATCCAAAAGCTCCTTGGATCACACCGTGCTAGCTCCAAATCTTGACATTTTATCCTTTGTTGAGCTATGCACCTACTAAGATCTTGATAATGAATCTGTCACTAATTAAACACAAGATCATTAGTAAACATAACTTCATGAGTTGATCATCATCAAAACTAGGGTGATAGGCCTTTGTGCCAACACTTTGATGGTTTAATATTTAATTCAAAGAAAGATTTCAAAAACTAAAAGTTCAATTTCTAAAATAAACCATCTTATGTGTTTTACTTGATCTCTTTAAATACAAGGCTAAACTTTTTACCTATGATCTCATTGAGGCACTCAAACTTTTCAAGAAAAGAATCTAAAGTTGGGTAAAGATTAGTGAGTCCGGATTTCTCTTTATTAAAATAAATAAAAACCATCACTATCAAACCCTTTTAAAGATCATTTTCTCCAAAATCTTTCCCAAGTTTCAAGTTTTCTTTAAATCATCTCTCTACTCTCCATCTCTTTTCACATAAAAAAATATCAACACCATTCTTTGCTTTTGAAATAAAACATCAAAAAACTTTCATCGCATTCCTCCTCGTGGATCACGACCAATTAGCCTAAAACTACGGTAATTCTCACTGAATTTACTTGCAATCAGGGTCCCTATTTGGTTTTGTCTCTTCATTTAGATAGATTGTGTTGAACTATAATCGGACTTAATCCCTATATGTCGGTCATCGTCCAACCAATGACTTCCCTATATTTTCTAAGGATTCTCATAAGGTTTTCTTCATGCCCGTTAGTCAAGTTGGATGCAACTATGACTAGTAGAGTCTCTTGTTCACCTAGGTAGGCGTACTTAAGATGCTTGGGTAAGGTTTTTAGCTCTAAGGAAGGGGATGACTCGATAGGTGGAGGAGTAAAACTTATTGGCTCCTGATCTAATGTACTTGGGCTTGATCCCCACTCAATCGTAGAATTGACTACTCGTCATGGTTGAAATCCTCAGATTCTAACTTGGTATCACACTTTGCTTCTAATTATATCTCCTCTATATGCTCACTAGTCACATTTTCAATGAGACTGGCGTCAAAAGGTGGTCGTCCATATCGTAGGGGTATTCACCTAAGTTGAAAACATGACTTTCTTAGTCATGTCTTCAAGGTCAATCTCATGAATCCATTTTTACAATTTATAATTACATTGGCAGTTGCGAGGAATGGACGTCCCATAATGATGGGAGTTTAGGACCTATGATTAGACACGGGTTGTGTCTCTAGAACCATGAAATCTACTGGGTAAATGAATTCTCCTACACATATAAGAACATCGTTAATTTTTTTCCTTTGGAATCTTAATTGATCGGTCAGCTAACTGGATCGTAACTTGAGTTGGGCTTAGTTTGCCTAACCCAAGTTGTTGATATACAGAGAAGGGAAGCAAATTAATGCTTGCTCCCGGCTTGACCAATTTCAGCTTGATCTATTATGCAAGAAAGGGTGGGACAACTAGGATCTTTGTACTTGACTGGGATCCGGTTAGACAATAGCTCACTAATGTTAGTGGTTAAGAAGACCTTCTTGGGCACATTTGTCTTTCTTTCTTAGTGCACATGTCTTTAAGGAATTTGACATAACTAGGGACTTGTTGGATTGCATCAAGAAGTGGTATATTAAGTCTAACTTGATTGAACCCTCAAGTATTTTCTCCATATGTGCAATATTATTACTTCTAAGCCTAAGCAAAAATGGGACTATAGGTTGGTGCACTTGTTTGGCTGACTTATCAATTTCGGTTTTTGGAGTTTTGTGGAGGTGGAGTGGAACTACATGGAGTCGATGTTTGAGTTGGGTCTGATAGCATGGATACTTGATTATCAACTTATTTCCTGACCTCAATGTATGAACCAAGTTACAATAGTTTGGATCTTAAGCCTTATTGGCTTGCCTAGGTTCCTAGGGTTTGGCAATGGTTGACTCGATAGAGTTCCCTTTTGTCTTTCACTAATTTATTAGCTTGTTGACTCAATTCCATCTCTATCCTAGTCATGACTTGAGCTAGGATTTCTTGAGTTTTAACCAAAGTGTCCACTTTTCTTTCCATATTGGAGAGTGTTATTTCCATATGTGAATTTTGAAAAGAGGGTGGAGGACTTTGGTTGGGAAAATTTTGTTGATAAGCAGATTGTTGGAGAATTTGGGCCTTGATTGATCATTGTTGTTTGGGCCCCTTGAGAAATTTGGGTGATTTATCTGACCGATATTGTAGGTGGATGAATATGGATTGTTGACTGGCCTTGTGAAGAGTGCATTCATATGCTCGGGCAATGTTTGATGAGCTAGAAAGACATGACATTCCTTGAACACGTGGTTCATTGGCTTAACAGTAAGTACAGCTCGCCAAAGGTGTTAGGCTGAATTGATTCATCGAGAGTGGCTTCTTAGTTTCTAGAGCTTTTAGTCTCCACATCACAATGGCTAGTTGATTGGTAGTGAAAAGTGCATTTTTATCATTATATTTACCATCACATTTTCATATTTATTCATATAATTCTGCACATTTACTAATATTTTGTGATTTATTGTGTGTAGGCCTCGAAATATTAAAATAAAGAAATAAAGCCTAAAAAGAAGCCCAAAAGCCCATATTCAAGCCCAAGTGCAAAAGTGCAAATATCAATTGTCAAAAGTGCAAATACACAAGGGCCAAAGTTGCAAATATTAAAGAAGAGGAAGGATAGACTTCTATTCAACCCTAAACACTTGCAGGATGAGGATAAAAGCCAAAGAAGAGAAGGATCTAGGTAACTTGCTTCCCAAGTTATATCTAAATCCCAAGATAAAGAGTCGAGATTCAACTTCCAGAAGCAAACGCCCAGATGGACGGACCAGGAGAAGCCACGCGCCAAAGCGCGTGGCAATCTGCCACCAAAATGCCGCAATTCCACAGCAAATGCCGCATTTCCACGGCAATTCAGATAAGCCAGGGCAACGGCTTTTGTGTACGACTTGTGTTCGGACTCTAACTTTTTCTGCGCCTATAAATACCCCCTGCAGTGCAACACAGAACGGCGTCCAGAGGCAGAGCCAGAGGGCCAAATCTAGGGTTTAGGTTTTCTTCTTGTAGTTTTTCTTTCCTCCATTGTAATTTTTATTTTTTTCCTTTTTGTAAAAACTGAGAGGAGATGATGTTCTCATGGAGGAAGGGATCTACTTGTACTGATGGTGGTGACAGTCGGTGTAAGTTTTATTTTTCCACCATTGTTTAATAATCGAATCGAGGTTTTTTTTGTTCTTTTATTATTTTTGTTTTTTTTTGTTCTTGTTTAATCTTGTGTATCTTAGTATTTGCTTTCTTCTATTTTCTCTCTAATGTCTTGCCCACCATGATAACCAACTGCTTCGAGACTACCTAGCCGAAGAAGAGCCCTTGATGGCCTATGGCGATGAACAGGTCTTCATAATTGTCTTTTATTTCATAGTGTAGATTAAGAAGGCGGACGATCCTATACGCCATGCTTGTACGCCTTCCAAGAAAAGGTAAATCATCGCAACGGTTCAAAAGGTAAGCAGACTGAAGAGGTATGTGTTTCTTTCTTTCTTTCTTTCTTTAGTTTAGATTTCTATCTCTATCTCTCTCAAATTCTTTTCACCACACTTCCTTGTAAATACCATCATAACTAATAAAATAAAAAAAATTTTAGAGAATCTTACAAACGCTTCCATCGCTAGTCCCTCCCTGAGGATCACGACCCGCATAGCCTTGCTACAGCGGATTCGAATTGAGCACTTGCACACCTTTAATTCTCAGATCTAATATTTTATATTTTGTGTGCAGGAAAAAGCTCAATCAAAATTTTGGCGCCGTTGCCGGGGAGGGACGGTAAGTTATTCTCTAATAATAATAAAAAATTATTAACTAATTCTTTTATTCTTTTCTGTTTGCAGGTTTGGAGAACAGGGAAACTAACAGCAGAAGTGGACATATAGCAACTCTGTGCCTCTGCCCTCGAAGGCAGAGCACAAAAGCCTACTTCAGAGCCGCGAAAACGCGGCAATTGCCGCGAAACCGCGGCCTGAGTAGTTCCCTACTGATCCATCTTTTTGCAGGTTGCTGCAAATTGCAAAATCTGTGTATTTCTCTGTTAAAATTTGTTCTGTGATAAACTGTATACTGCTAATTAATTCAACAGTAAAATATTTGTTGTTAATGATAAAAATTGATTAGACATTTGCATATTAGGCACGTGTCTTTTCAATTACTTTATTTTACTGTTGAAGAGTGCTGGAGCAAGGTACGTTCGCATTGCATGTAGAATAGGACTCATCTCTTGGTTGATGCTTTGAGTGAATCTTATTTACATATTTTGTACACTTGCACAAATTTATTCTAAGGGCATAACCCATTAACAAGATAAGGGGGGATTTCATCACCCTTCCTTAGCCCAAAAATCATATCCCAAGCACTCACTAACCCAGCCTAACTTAAAATTAGTAGACGTTGGCCCTAGGGACATCTCGGACTCAATTAGGAGATTATCCTAAGGGGGAACAGTGCTGGAAGTTGACTCCTGCCAAATCAGTGTCTAGGAAGGGGATTGAGGGCCGAAAGCCCGAAGATTGGTGGTTATTTAATTAAGGAACGTCTTTGACGGAAAACTCCCACCACTCTTACCCTGACCTGGCTGATTAACTTGTGGTCAAAGTCTGCACCCTACCTCCCGTGGACAGTCTAACCAGTTAGGAGTCGTCTAGGTCATAGGTCTACCCTAACTTAGGTTAGAATTTTTTTTCTTTTTTGTTTGTTTGTCTGTTTTCTTTTTCTTTGTTGTGTTGGTGTGATATGGCATATAATAATAATTTTCCAATTTTAATCCATATTACACACCTAATTCTTTTTCGGATATTACCAACCCCGGCATATCATAACTTTGACCAATCTAGTGTGCCGGAATGGTCTTATCCGAATAATTATAACCCATACCCCCCATCTTATAACCATAATTTTCATACTTTCAACTCTTCACAGAGTTTATGGGGTTTCGATTCCCCGAGTCCAATTTTCAACCGACTTGTCCTCCGTTTCCACCTTGTCCACAATATTCCCAAGAGTCATACTCTGATCCACCCTTCGGAATAGAATACCATCTATCGGGGAAATGATAAGTATGCATGAGTCCAAGCAACAATTACCATCAATCGCAGACATGATTATGCGTGAGTCCACTGACTCACAACTTCATCACGATTACACTTCATCTTTTCAAGTCCAATCACAGCATGATGCACCTATCGACTATGAAAGGATGCTTGCCGCCATGACTCAGGCTAGATTAGCCCGTGATCGTGACATAGATCTGATGGTTCAATCCTTACGTTCTCACCATTCGGCCATTTCTGATATTGTTGACCATTCTGTTAGAGCCGACGAACCAAGTTGCTTTGGACAACAAGATTCTACTTCAGTGCCATCATTTGAACTTGCTGAAACTCCAACTTTTGATAGTTTGGCAAGTTCTTCCTTTCCTGAAATAGAACTTGAGCATGAATATGATCATGATCTCCCACCTGATGATTCAATTCTACTTCCTGATTCAATAATGACTCCGGTGTCTCCACCTGATTTACTTTTCCTGAGTCAACATTGGATCTTGTGCCTATTCATCATGAAATTGAGTCACCTATTTTTGATGATCATATTGAACTTGACCAATTGTGCAATTTTGAAAGTCCCATGGATAAATTGGTAAGTTCTCATTTTTATGAGATTGAACTCAATAAGATATGTGACCTAGATTCTCAAATCTATGATCAAGTTCAAATTCCCGAATCATTATTGACTCCTGTTTTGTTACCCGACTTAGGTAATATTTTCGAGTCAGTTTTGATCCCCACTCATATCATTCCTGAACTTGAATCACCACCATTGAGTCACATTCCATTGAGGAAAGATTATTGTGGACTTGAGCTTCAACTTATTGATTTGGACCCACTTCCTGAACCTAGACCGACTCCTGAACCCTTACTTGATTTGAGTTTCTTTCCTGAGTCGGTATTTGTTCCGTACTTCCACGTCCAAGTCAATAATTTCATCTTTTCATACTCCATTTTGGGACAAGGAGGTTGACACAATTGACTCTGAAACTAATTATGGAATTTGGAAATTTGATGGGGTGAAAATTTTAAAAAATAATTATACATATATTTTAGTGGGTTATGTAAAGAAAATTTCTGGTGGGTTCCACCAAATTTTATGTTATCTGATTGGGTAGCAACGCGTGGCCCAATTAGACCACCACCGGAACCCCACCTAAGGTAACTTCTGCCTTCCCTTGTTCTTTTTATGCATATATGCATTCATTCATACATTGAGGACAATGCATGGATAAGTGTGGGGGTAGGCTTTACTAACATACTAACATAGTTAGAAACTAACAAAAATCTGCTAATAAAAAAAAATCTGAAAAAAAAACTTATAAAAAGGACAATATTTTGACTTATCTTTTGAAAGAAATCTAAGTTAATCATAAGAATTAGGAAAATCATGATTAGGATTCTAAAAACTTGGTCAAAATAAATAAATTATTGAATTTTTAGGTATAGGAGGAGAAATTGAATAAGTAGTTAGCTTAATTTTAACTTAATGAAATATGCATACCTAATGCATATCTAGGATTCTAAGACAAGACCCTTGTGCCTCATAAAAAAAATTATTATTATAAAAAAAATAATTTCACCAATAAGCTGGATACATGTGCCTCAAGAAGCATAAGTGTTCATGCCTAAAGTTGACTTTCTGAATAAATAAAGCCCTTAGTTTTGTGGCCTAGTTCACTCGAATTTGAGTC
>JAVJIF010022116.1:0-75690 GCA_038442645.1 Agave tequilana
ATTAGCTAAGTAGGCTCTCCTTCTGTCTCAGTATGACATGCTTTTGTCCCCCAGAAGGCAGTAAAAGGCCAGGCACTTGCAGACTTCCTGGCTGCTCATTCGGTGCCGAAAAGCTCAAAACTTCACGAAGACATTTCAGATGAGGTTTTTGAATCTAATATAATTTTAAAGGATGAAGTATGGCATATGTTCTTCGATGGAACATCAAGAATAGGCCTAAAGGCAAGATCATTGCTGGTGTGGGGATTGTAGTTATCTCACACAAAACCATGTCCTTCCTAGGGTATTTTCATTGACGGAACCATGTTCCAACAATGTGACAGAATACAATGCTCTACTTATTGGCCTTCAGCTCGTCCATGAATGGGGGTACGCTACCTCGAAGCCTGTAGTGATTCAAAACTAATCATTAATCAGGATAAAGAAGAATACGAGGTCGGTCACAGAGATCTAGTACCTTATTATCATGCAGTCATCAAAATGGCTAACTTATTCGATGGCTTTTAAATTGGTCATGTGTCCTGATCCGAAAATACTAAGGCCGACGCTCTAGCTGCACTAGCAGCCACGTTAGCCTTACCGATTGACACAACGTATCATCTTACAGTAGCTACTCGACACCTTGTTTGTCCTATAAACATGTGTTGAAAACTAAGGAGATCCATAGCATCTTGATGGATTTTGAACCGAGAGATTGGTTTCCCCTCATTGACTATGTTTTGCATGATATATTGCAAATGACCCTAAAGAAGCAGCATCTATCAGACGAAGGTCTCCCCGTTTTTACTATGATCCAATAGTAAAGACTGTTGGCCCAGATGCCTTCCACTCTAGTTTTCATGATTATTAACTCATGTAGTTATGTGTACTAATAATCTTGTGATTTTAGTTTCAGATCATTTATCAAGATATTAGTTGGTGATTAGCTTCAACAAGATGATTTGGAAGCTATTCACATGGTGATTCAAGAACCCGAGCGACAAGATCATATATAGCACTCATTGGAGTCAAGCTCGGTGAATCACGGAGTTTTGGATCGAGTCGGCTTGGAGACGGCGCTCTACAAGAAGACATCGGTACCATAGTTTAGTTTTGTGTTTAGATCCAAATTGTAAAGATTAGAATAGTATGATATGCTCAAGTTCACAATACACACACGTTTCATGTTTTGGTTTTCGGTTTAGGTTTAACCGATCTTGGTTTGCATGAATAGATATTATATCAAAATAAGTTTAAATGATTTTATGTATAGTAGATTCATTCTATATACATGCATGCTTAACTTCCTAGACAAACTTAGTTTTGACTTACTTATTCATGTGTTTTATGTTTTGGTATTTTTAACAAAACATATTTTGGAATTAAAGTCAAAAACATGAATATATATATGTTTCTTGTATATTGGATTATATCCATATGCAACATGCTTCAAAGTGTTTAAATATCATGTTTTTGTATTTGGATGAGTTTTGGACAAAACGTATTTTCTATTCAAAAATCCAAGTTTTAGAAAATACGGTTTTTGGTTTTTGGCAAAATTTCTATAACAAAAAATGGTCCATATTGTTTGAAATTTGTGTTGACATTTTTAACACAAGTATATATTTCAATGTAAAATGATAAAACTATTTTTGTGTAATTTTAGAGATTTTTAAGGGAATTTTTAGGATTAAAAATTACATGTTTTTCTGATCAGAACTGCTGCTGCCAGGCTAGGTCGGTCGACCGGGTGGTCGACCTAACCAAGTAGCCGGTCGACCGACGTGCACGGATACGTGCACGCTGGCTTACCCATAAGCCGGTCGACCGCCACGGTCGACCGACTGAGAGCAGGTTGCTCTCGAGTTGCCCCCGGTCGACCGAGCGGTTGACCGGACAGAGAGCTGTTGCTCTCTGTATCTGGGTACGGTCGACCGCCCGGTCGACCGGTAGCTGCCAGCGGTCAAATGTGACCGTTGGACGGTCGACCGACCGGTCGACCGGTAGTTCATTTCTGGCAGAATTTGCTGCTAACGGCTATATTTTTCTGTGGGCTATAAATACCCCATTAATGGCCTGTTTTCTCTAAGAATTTTTGACGAATTTTTTGAGCTTTCTCTAGTGTTTTCACAGCAATCAAAAGAAGTTTTTGGGCTTTAATTGAACAATCCATTTGGTGTTTTTGCTAGGGTTTGAAAAATCAAGAAAGGGTTTTTGGGAAAAGATTTTGATTCAACTTCTTCATCTTGGTTTCTAGTTTTTCCCAAGGATTTTCTTTGAGATTTTGATTTCCATTCCTTTGGATTTCTCCACACTTAAGCTACATCTACTATCTCATTCTATAGGATCCTTGTGTGGGAAAGAAATTGTTTGTGGTTGTTTGTTAGACCACCAAGTTGTAAACCCCAAAATTTGCTTGGCTTTGTGCCTTTCCCTCATTGTGTTGAGGAGGTTGTGCAAGTGGGTTGTATCCCTCAAGTTGTGAGGTGATCCTTGTGTTGTTTTGTGCTAATCCCTCAAGTTGTGAGGTGATTGTTTGTTGGCTTGGTGTTGTGCCTCAAGGAGGAGGTTGTGTTTGTTAAGAGAGGAGTTGGGTACTCCTTGTAATTGTTATTACCCCAAATCCTCGGTGGAGGTTCCCTTTGTGGGAGTCCTTTGTGGACAAGCTAGTGGAGTTGAAATCCTTCTGTGTGAAGGCGGGGATGTAGAGCTGGGTGCTCGAACCTCGATACATATCTTGTTGTTTGCGCTTGATCCCTTGACTCTTACTCTATCTCTCTCTCTTTACTTTGTGCCTTGCATCATTTCACATTGATCATTCATACTTATATGCTTGGCTTGGTTGTGTGTGCATCACTTATTTAGTGTAATTGCAATTAGTTTTTTAAATTCCGCATTAAGTTCACTAGATTAGCATTATCACCTATTCACCGCCCCCTCTAGGTGATTTCAATTGGTATCAAAGCCTACGCTCCTGATATTTAGGTTTAACCACCTTGGAGTGAGATCTTGGTTTGCTAATCTTCATTTGCATTTGCACACATATAATTGCACTCATGGATAGCCCTCCTATGTTTGATTTTTCTAGACATGTTATTTGGAAGGCCAAGATGAGTTGTCATTTAAAAAGCCTAGGACATCTAGTTTATCAAGCCACTACTCAAGAATCATACCCAAATACTAGCAAGCATAGAAAGGCAAATGCATTAGCCCTTAAGACACTTAGAGCATCTCTTAATGAAGATCTTTTACATGTGTTTGCTCATTATGATTCGGCTTTTGCAGTTTGGAGCATATTGACTTCTCCCGAGCTACCAAGGATTATCAACAAGTTGAGGAGATCTAGGAGAGACAAGTCCGACGAGCATTGCCTCATGGTCCAAGGGAAAGACTCCCTTGAGGTACAATCGGAATCTCAACTAGATGATAGCTCTAGTTCATATTGCTATGGGTGTTTTGAAGTTCAAAATTTAAATGTAGAACTTGCCTCTAAGCTTGAAAATTTTATGGAAAAACATGACCTTTTGAAAAAGAAACATTTTGAATTAAAAGAAGAAATGAAGGATTTGTGCTCAACTTTTGAATTGGTTTTGCAAGAGAAGGAAGAGATTACCAGTGAACGTGACTCACTAAGATCTCAACTAGACCTTGCCCTAAAAGAGATTGATATTTTGAAAAGAAAAAATGATTGTGATGATGTTGTGAAAAACAATGAGGTTTTATCTTCTAAATTTGATTTTGTTTTGAAAGATAACCTTGTTTTGAAAAATGAAATTGATTTCATTACAAAAGAATTGGATTTTGTTTTAAAGAAAAATGAATCTTTAAAAATTGATATAGATTCACATGTTTGCCATGCTAGTGTAGCTTCACCTAGCACATCTTTTGCATGCTCCACTTTATCTTCTAGTATTGAAAATGACATAAATGTTTTGAAGAAAAGTGTAGATTGTTTGGGCTCCACTTTGAGCCAATGTGCTTTAGATCATACACGTTTGGAAACCTTGGTTCGTAAGAAACAAGTTCCATCTTTGCATGCACACCCTCCATGGCATACACACGCTCATCACGATCACAAACTCCACACTATGTATGCTCATGTGTACACGTGTACACATTGCGGTCGAAAAGGCCATCTTGCTAGATTTTGCTATGATCGTTTACATGATAAAAATTTAGCATGTAATCTTGTTTGGGTTAGGAAAGATACTAACCCCCGTGGACCCAAAAGAAAATGGGTACCAAAGACCACCCCTTTGATTTTTGATGTAGGTGTGGGCTCTCGCATCACGTGAGAGTGTTGGTGCCTTGCAGTGAATGCGTTCCGTGCTTAAAGAAAACAATTTGGATGCATCACTTTCAAGGGGAGTTTGGTGGAGAGGACCACCATTGGTTTGGAGAATTTGAGAGGTGCCTTCATCGGTTTTGGTATCTATCTCTAACTCCCATTTATATTTATAGGTTTTTCATGTTCATCAATTTATAGCATGCCATGGTTTATTGTTCATTATGCTTATACCATGTTTATTAGATTAGTGTTATACATGTTTAGTTACTTGAGACACCCATGTTTTATATGGATCTATATTTAGTGTTCTCACCTTGTTTAAACTAATATGTATGCCCTAGATCCAATGTACATGCATATACATAATGATCATATGGATGTTTATGATTTTTGTTTTGTTGAATCATGTTTTAATTAGTATGTTAATTGTCATGTATTAGACCATTGACTTGCATGTATAGCTTATGAGATCACCCATGCTTATATGGACCCATTTGTTGTGTTCTCACCATTCGTTTAGCTATTATGTATATCATGATTCTAATAGCATGTGGATTTACATAATGATCATTTTTATGTCTATCATGTTGATTTATGTGTCGTTTTACGCTTCATGATTTGAATATATATTTAGATGTTAGTTTTCATGAAAACTAGGATTTATACTTGTACATAGAATGGGCCACAAGTAAATCTTTTTATGTTTGTGCTTGAATGCTTATTTGTACCCATTGGATGTGCTAGTATAGTCTAGTTTTGATGATTCATGCATTCTAATTTGTATTCCCCATTTTGGATATGTTTCTATGATCATGTGTTTTAACTTCATGTATATGTCTATCTTGTCCAAACTATTGATTATACATATACATGCTTTGAGCCACGTGCCTTCATGCATATACTTTTGTGGACTCATTATGTTTAGGATATGTATGTATACTTTAATTTGTACATGACATACATATGCCTTGAAGTTTAAATTGTTTTGATGATTTTCATGTTTTTAGGTAATTTCAATTGGTAATGAAAATTTAGTTTTTCATGTGTTAATGTTTTTAAGGAATTTCACATGAGCTTGATTGAATATTTTCATGATTATGTGTTTCACATTACACTTGTTCACTCACTTTTTATGTTTCTCATGATTGTGTTTTCATGAGTATGATATTGGCTTTATGGACTTTAAGTGTTTAGTGATCATGTGATTTATATGTGTTTCATGAAAAATAATTTTATTTTATTCCTTGCTTGAAGGATTTCGTACTAGTTTAAAAAAAATAATTTCTTTAACTAGTTCGTATTCTTCACTATGGTAGAGATTTTCAAACATACTACATTTTCAAACCTATTTTTGAAAACCCCTACCTTCTAAGGGCGGTTGGATGGGCGATCATGCTCATGTATGCTTTATTGTGAAAATCATTTTAAACTTGAACATGAAATGGGAGGATAGGAATTATGAGATATACACTTGATCTTATTGTTGTTTCAATTGGTATCATTGGATTCTTTCAATTGGAATCAATATTGACATTTTCTTGTATACTCATATATTATTATGTATGTATGCTTACATTTCAAATTGTATCAATTTCGATTGGTATCTAACTTTTCATACATATATGTGTTTTAGTTGTGCTTACTATATTTCTATATCTTAGAGCATAAATTTTGATTATGATAAGCTTGAGTTTCAACTTTGTTTCAATTGATTAGTTTTCAATTGGTATTCATATACAAGCTCTATCATAGTTTTAATTGGTATTTCATAAAGGGGGAGAAAATCTTGTATTTCATCTTTCAATTGGTATTTTGTATTCCACTCTCTTACTTTATGATAGAAAATAATAATTTCAATTGGTATTAAGATTTGTGTTTAGAAATTCAAAATTTGTAATGTTTAATTTCAATTTGTTTCAAGATTGTTTATTTACAATTGATATGATATTTGTTTACTTATCAATTGGTATGATATTTGTTTACTTATCAATTAGTATCAAGATTTTTGTTTTTCAATTGGTATAGTTTCACTTTTCATTGGTATCAATATGCGCTTCCTTGACACATTTTTTAATTGGTATCATATTTGATTTTAGACAAAAAGGGGGAGAACATCCCTTGATTGATTCTTTGTTTTGAATAAAAAGAAGAGAAGAATATGTTTTTATTAGCTTTGTTTTGTCTTTAACCCTTTGTTGATGATTGACAAAAAGGGGGAGAAGAATTTGAGTTTATATGCATCTTATTTAGTATGCATGTTTATGTTTTTATTAAGTTCAATTGATATCAAAAGCATTATTTAAAGAACATGTTTATTTTTGGTATCAAGAGATCATTAGTTTTGTTTTGAAATTGGTATTGGTTTGTTTTGAAAATTTATTTGTTTTGCAATTGGTATTGGTATCTAGAAGTTTGTTTTGAAAATTTATTTGTTTTATTTAATTGATATCAAGAGCATGTTTAGTATTCATTGCATATATTTGTTGTTTATCCCTTTGCATGAGTTAAGGGGGAGCTTCTTTGAAGCTTACCTTTAATCCATGCATATATAACTCCATGAGTTTTGTCATCATCAAAAAGGGGGAGATTGTTGGCCCAGAGGCCTTCCACTCTAGTTTTGATGATGATTAACTCATGTAGTTATGTGTACTAATAATCTTATGATTTTAGTTTCAGATCATTTATCATGATATTAGTTGGTGATTAGCTTCAACAAGATGATTTGGAAGCTATTCACATGGTGATTCAAGAGACCGAGCGACAAGATCATATATAGCACTCATTAGAGTCAAGCTCGGTGAATCACGGAGTTTTGGATCGAGTCAGCTTGGAGACGGCGCTCTACAAGAAGACATCGGTACCATAGTTTAGTTTTGTGTTTAGATCCAAATTGTAAAGATTAGAATAGTATGATATGCTCAAGTTCACAATACACACACGTTTCATGTTTTGGTTTTCGGTTT
This sequence comes from Agave tequilana, assembly GCA_038442645.1. NCBI lineage: Eukaryota > Viridiplantae > Streptophyta > Magnoliopsida > Asparagales > Asparagaceae > Agave > Agave tequilana. The sequence continues at coordinate 7,231 of JAVJIF010022116.1, forward strand.
TTAGTTTAACCGATCTTGGTTTGCATGAATAGATATTATATCAAAACAAGTTTAAATGGTTTTATGTATAGTAGATTCATTCTATATACATGCATGCTTAACTTCCTAGACAAACTTAGTTTTGACTTACTTATTCATGTGTTTTATGTTTTGGTATTTTTAACAAAACATATTTTGGAATTAAAGTCAAAAACATGAATATATATATGTTTCTTGTATATTGGATTATATCCATATGCAACATGCTTCAAAGTGTTTAAAAATCATGTTTTTGTATTTGGATGAGTTTTGGACAAAACGTATTTTCTATTCAAAAACCCAAGTTTTAGAAAATATGGTTTTGGTTTTTGGCAAAATTTTTATAACACAAAAATAGTCCATATTGTTTGAAATTTGTGTTGAAATTTTTAACACAAGTTTATATTTCAATGTAAAATGATAAAACTATTTTTGTGTAATTTTAGAGATTTTTATGGGAATTTTTAGGATTAAAAATTACATGTTTTTCTGATCAGAACTGCTGCTGCCAGGCTAGATCGGTTGACCGGACAGTCGACCTGACCAAGTAGCCGGTCGACCGTAGCGGTCGACCGACGTGCACGGATACGTGCACGCTGGCTTACCCATAAGCCGGTCGACCACATGGTCGACCGACTGAGAGCAGGTTGCTCTCGGGTTGCCCCTGGTCGACCGAGCAGTCGACCGGACAGAGAGCTGTTGCTCTCTGTATCTGGGTACGGTCGACCGCCCGGTTGACCGGTAGCTGCCAGCGGTCAAATGTGACCGTTGGACGGTTGACCGATCGGTCGACCGGTAATTCATTTCTGGCAGAATTTGCTGCCAACGGCTATATTTTTCTGTGGGCTATAAATACCCCATTAATGGCCTATTTTCTCTAAGAATTTTTTGACGAATTTTCTTAGCTTTCTCTAGTATTTTCACAACTATCAAAAGAAGTTTTTGGGCTTTAATTGAACAATCCATTTGGTGTTTTTGCTAGGGTTTGGAAAATAAAGAAAGGGTTTTTGGGAAAAGATTTTAATTAAACTTCTTCATCTTGGTTTCTAGTTTTTCCCAAGGATTTTCTTTGAGATTTTGATTTTCATTCCTTTGGTTTTCTCCACACTTGAGCTACATCTACTATCTCATTCTATAGGATCTTTGTGTGGGAAAGAAATTGTTTGTGGTTGTTTGTTAGACCACCAAGTTGTAAACCCCAAAATTTGCTTGGCTTTGTGCCTTTCCCTCATTGTGTTGAGGAGGTTGTGCAAGTGGGTTGTATCCCTCAAGTTGTGAGGTGATCCTTGTGTTGCTTTGTGCTAATCCCTCAAGTTGTGAGGTGATTGTTTGTTGGCTTGGTGTTGTGCCTCAAGGAGGAGGTTGTGTTTGTAAATAGAGGAGTTGGGTACTCCTTGTAATTGTTATTGCCCCAAATCCTCGGTGGAGGTTCCCTTTGTGGGAGTCCTTTGTGGACAAGCTAGTGGAGTTGAAATCCTTCTGTGAAAAGGCGGGGATGTAGAGCTGGGTGCTCGAACCTCGAAACATATCTTGTTGTTTGCGCTTGATCCCTTGACTCTTACTCTATCTCTCTCTCTTTACTTTGTGCCTTGCATCATTTCACATTGATCATTCATACTTATATGCTTGGCTTGGTTGTGTGTGCATCACTTATTTAGTGTAATTGCAATTAGTTTTTTAAATTCCGCATTAAGTTCACTAGATTAGCATTATCACCTATTCACCCCTCCTAGGTGATTTCAAAGACACTCTACCATCACTCATATTATGGTATCCTCCTCCGTTCCTTTTTATATCAGATGCACAAGAAGTGTTTAAAGAAGCGCACGATGGCATATGCGGAGCTCATCAACCAGGCCCAAAACTCAAGGACCGATTGCACAGGCTTGGATATTATTGGCCAACCATGATAGCCGATGCCATCCAATATGCACGAAGGTGTAAAGCCTGCCAAATCCATGCGGACTTCATACATCAGCCTCCAGAGTTGCTCCATTCAACTGTTGCTTTGTGGCCATTTGAAGCATGGGGAATCGATGTCATAGGGCCGATCAGCCCCTCTTCAACAAAAGGTCATCGGTTTATCTTAGCTATAATAGATTACTTTTCAAAGTGGGCAGAGGCTATACCACTTGTGGAAGTTAAAACTTCTAATGTGATTAATTTTATCAAACACCATGTCATCTATCGATTTGGTGTCCCTAGGCGGATCATCCATGATAACGATCCCCAATTCGTATTCTATCAGTTCTGTGATAAGTACCGGATTCAGAATGTAGCATCAACTGCTTATAACTCTGCTGCTAATGGCTTGGCGGAAGCATTCAACAAGATAATTATCAAGCTACTCAAAAAATTTGTTTCATCAAATAAGCGAGACTGTAATGAGAAGCTTGGCGAATGTCTTTGGGCCTACCGAACCACAGTTTGGACCCTGATAGGAAATACACCTTTTTTCCTGATATATGGGTGCGAAGCAGTCATACCATTAGAAATCTAAATGCCATAATTACGAGTCGCTTTAATGACCAGAATGACAAATGAGGATAATGATCGGCTACGTCTTCAAGAGCTCAAAGCCCTGGATGAGAAGTGATTGCAAGCTCAACAACACATTGAGTTGTATCAAGCGCGAATCTCAAGGGCCTTCAATAAGAAGGTTAAGCAAATGGTTTTCCAGAAAGGAGATTTGGTTTTAGCAGTCAGACGACTGATGATCATGATGCACAAAACCAAAGGCAAAGTTTAGCCCAAATGGGAAGGACCGTTTATGATTGAAACGGTCTATTCAAATGGAGCATATCGCCTTATGACTTCAGACGGTGACCTACTCATGATGCCGATCAATGACAGGTTCTTAAAAAAGTATTACCCTTGATAGGATCCTCCTCATGATCAAATTAACACTACACCTCTGATCAAGACCTTCAGACCCGAGATATTTAGAAAGAGCGCTCCTCTCTTTCTCTAACAGGATCACACTGCCATAAACCAGTGTTGAGCTGATCGAACACTGGCTGCACTAAAGGAGAATTAAGATTATGAACTTCGATTTTAGCCTTATCACTCTCCTCCAATTCATGGTCAACTAGTCTCGAACCGATAAGCATGTACGTATCTCCAACTTAGAAGAGTAGGTCATATTTTGGAGTCAAGCATGTCTAAACAGCAGTTGCAGGCAGATGGTTTATTTAGCCTAACGTTTCTATAAATAGCGCTGGCATACCTCCCTGCCCCTGTTCGATCGATCGAGGCTCGACTCAACGACAAAAGAAGGTTCGTGACGCATTCTCTTGCAGAACCTTTCCACTGTTACCGATCAAATCAAAGATCAAAGGAGTTTAGCTAAAAACATTGTCAAGCCGAACTCATTAAAGAGGTTCGTGACACATCCTTCTGTAGAATCTTTCCAATATGAAATCAAGATAAGGATTGGCAGAGAGTCCACGACGGACGATAATTTTCAAATCGAGATCTCGCGGAATTCGTGACCATTCCTTTAGTCAACAGCTAACCTACAGAGTGAAAACCCAGGGGAAGCATCACATTACTCAAGGTAGCAAAATAATCCAACGCCTCTAACGGTTAAGGATAGAGGAAAATGTTGGCCTTTAAGCCTAACATAAGTCCTTGACAACTCATCATGCTGAGGGGAATAACATGGCTAGCCCAACTTAAATGGTAGTTGGTAAAGGTATATCAAATCCGTTTACAGCTGAGGATTTGTTAAAAATCCTAAGGGACCTGTTCCCATTTGATTCCTCTCCAAAATCACTTACCAATTCCCGTCCATGGAATAAGTAGGACTACATAAGAAGATATTCATCTTCCTTGCAAAATGACAAGTCAAACCTATCATGTTAACATTAAACCTCTGATAGTAAAACTCTAACGTCCTCCCCGGCGGATCAAATCAACATCCCCAACAAATTAAACTTTACTTATCTATCTCTTTAATAGAATGACAGGTTCACTCAAAATCGCTGTTATGTTCAAACACCTCTAACAGTAACAAAATCCTGGTCATGTTAACATTACACGTCTACCAGGCTTTTCTACAAATCTCGTTCTAAATCCCCATGGAGTTCTTTGACATATAATCTTTCATGAGATTCATATTTCTTAACTCCCCAGCGAGTTTCTAGTAGACTCTCCTCAAAGCCTATTTTTTCCCGCTCAATCCCCAATGGACTTTCTTGGTTGTCACGTTAACAATATACCTCTGACAATTTCTTTCAAAAATATCCAAAGGGATTATTCTTTTACTGTCATGTCCAGCTTGTCACCTCTGAATGGTAAAAATCCTAAGCTCAGTGGTTTCTCAATCGGTTATGTCCATTATTACCTCTGAGCCGACAGATAACCAAGTCTCATCTTTCAGTCCAGTAGGGATTATTCCTTTACCATTATGTCCAGTTCGCCACCTCTGAACGGCAAGGTTCTGAGTTTAGCAACTCCCAATCGGTTATGTTCATATTACCTCTGAACCGGCAGGTACCTAGATCTCTCTTTCTTATGGTACTTCAACTATCATGTCCAGTTTACCACCTCTGAATAGATAAGTCCATAACTTTGTCCTCCTTCCCTCTATCAAGGTCAGGAGCTCTTACTGTCATGTTAACATTAAACCTCTGAATAGCAGATTGCGAACCTGAGGTCCCTTAGTCGATTATGTCCACATTACCTCTGAACCAACAGGACCCTAGATCGAGTCTATATTTGCGGTCCCTTGTGGCCTACCTGCCAAGTTAATACGACTACCTCTGGCAGCAGATTCGAAGTTTAGTGTGTCTTAGTCTATCACGTCCAAGTTATCACCTCTGAATAGACGGGTCCCTAAAATCGAGTTCATCTCCATTTTGTCATCATGTCCAGGTCATCACCTCTGAATGGCAATATTTCTTATGTCTAGCTTGTCACTTTTAATTGGAAAATCCTAGGCTTCATTTGTCTTAGTTCAAACAGGAACTATCACAGGTTGTTGTGTCTAATTCATCATAATGTATCTATAAATCTGATGATCTTTAATCTGTTATGTTAATTTTTACCTCTGAACAGTAAAGATTGTCAAGCTCATTCTTTTTATCCTCATCTCAACATGATTTAAGTCAAGCAACTTAGTAACTAATCCTATCAGTTCATCGACTAGGTTAGTTGTATCATCATTTCCTTTCTTGTTTAAGAATTGCAAACTCAGAAGATAAAACAAGTTAGAAATACAACAGAGGAGTCAAATAAAATTACTTTTTATTGATTCAAAAAGAGGGATACATGGATTACAAGCTACGAGGGTGCTTCGTAAGACTTGATCCGTTCTTCAAGGATGGCTAGCTTATTCTTCCTCTCCTCAGCAGCTCTAATGAATGCCTGCGATCTCAACTAGGCCTCATTAAAGTTCGCTGTCTGAGACAGACGAGCCTCAATTTCAGCCAAAGTTGCCCTTTGTGCTAGCTCCTGTTGCAGGATATCGTTATTTTGGGCCTTGAGTTGCTCTAGCCGAGAGATCTCCTTAAGACGGACCGGTTCAGCCTTGGACAAAAGAAGATTGGCTCTCTTGATCATCTCCTTGGCCTTCTCAATCTTATCCTCAGCGTCGAGAAGAGCACTATTAGAAGCGTCTATGGCATCTCTAATTTCTACCTTCCTTACCTCCAAGGATTTTAAATCTGAAGATATTGCCTTAGGTTCTTCCTGTGCTGTAAGATGAGTTTCACACATCTGAGCAGCAAGGCGTTCAAGCTGTTCATTAACTGAGGAGCCCAAATCTTAATTGCTGAGACGACGTCATTCGTCTACATCCCTCTCAAGCCTCGCCACCAGAAGCTCCAATGCAGCGGCCTGGTCATCCCTCCAAAGTCTCGAATGCTTTCAATATTTCGAGAGAGGACTACCTTTAAAGTAGAAAATGAGGTAGTCGAGCCCTTCAAGACCAAAGAAACGGATCGCTTTAAACTCTTGTAGAAGCTGTCAACTATCTCAGCCATAAATTCTTTCTAGCTTTAGCTACTCCCAGTGAACAAGTAGTACCCGAAGACAAAGCTTCCACTGGCTTCACTGACATAACCGTAGAGGAGATAGCAGAAGCACTGGCTGGAGAAAGATGAGAGATCTCTGGGGATCTTGGAGGAGTCCTCATCGAAACTAATATACTAGCCACGATGGAAGTAGGGTTAGTAACTATTTTAGGAAGAACTGGCTCAACAACCAGTGTCGGAGATGTAGGGTTGGTAATTACCTTCAGCCCCATGGTTGTCAGGATAGGCAGCGTCAAAGAAACCATTGGCATCTCACCTACCAATGCAGTTGGGAGCGAGATGGGTTTTGTAACCACCATTTCCTCAACCTCTTTAGTTTCACTAACAGGCTCAGGTTGATAGGAAGGCAGGTCATGATACAAGGCGTCCAACTCAGCAATGTTCATTGCGGTTGAAGACCTGCTTCACCCCTTATTCCCTCAGGAAAATTAGCTGGCTCCCTTGAAGTTGATGCACCAAAAGGCGGAACACCTGTGGCAAAACCTTATTGAGCAAGGCATAATGAATATCAGAAGAGAATTGCTCACAAAAATTCAAAGTATTACCAAGAAGCGATACCGCCTCAGCTGCCTCAGCCGCAGTCTCTCTCCGAACTTCCTCAGCGGTAGCATCAATCCCGTTAGGCTCCATAGGAAAGTTTTTGGCAGATGCAGGAAGGACGGCCGGCTCACCTTCACTCGCTGAAGCCTCTATGGTTCATCCTATAGAGCTTGAAGCCATTGGACTCCCTTTCGAGGTCCTAGCACCCGAAGGACCAACGTCAGCCACGTCGCCTCTAGAATCTTCTGAGATGACGAAGTAGCTAGCCTCGTCACCTTCTTTATAAGTGAACAGAGGATCATAATAATTCCCCTGTTCTCTTGCAGCCTCGGCTCTTGGTTCACTTGCAGTCTCGGTTCCTGAATCATAGGATAAATGAATGAGCTATACGAAATATATAAGTACATGTCGCAAGTGTGAAACTGATCTTACCCAGGTAGGGAACAGCTTTATCAATAGTCTGCCTCTGAGCTGATAGCTTAATAACTAACGGAGCAGGAGGAGGATGTTGGCCAGAGGCCTTCCACTCTAGTTTTGATGATGATTAACTCATGTAGTTATAGCTTACTAATAATCTTGTGATATTTAGTTTCAGATATTTAACCAAGATATTAGTAGGTGATTAGCTTCAACAAAGGTATTTTGGAGCTTTCATATGGTGATTCAAGAGCCCGAGCGTCAAGTTCATATCTAGCAGTCGGATGGAGTCAAGCTCGGTGGATCACATTTGGATCGAGTCGACATGGTGACGGCGCTCTACAAGAAGAACTCGGTTAGTTTTAGAATAGTTGTTTAGATCTATTGTTAAAGATTAGATAGTGTGATATGCTCAAGTTCACAACACACACACTTGTTTCAAGTTTCTTATTTTGGTTTTTGGTTTTTGGTTTAACCGATCTTGGTTTTCATGAATAGAATTGAATCAAAACAAGTTTACATGGTTTAATGTATATTAGATTTGATCTATATACATGTATGCTTCATATTCTTAGAAAAGCTTATTTTGATAACCTATTCATGTATTTGGGTTTTGTATTTAAACAAAACTTATTTTCAGTTTTTAAAGTCAAAAACATTGATATATATCTTTTTCATGTATATTGGATTCTATCCATATACTATATGCTTCAAAGTTGTTTAAATATCATGTTTTTGTATTTACATGTGTTTTGAAAAAATCAGATTTCCATTTCAAAAATCTAAGTTTTGGAAAATACGGTTTTTGGTTTTTGGCTAAGTTTCTAAGTTACAAAAATTCTTTAAAATGTTTATAACATGGTTTGATTTTACTCAAACATGTTTGTATATCAAGGTATTATACTGAAACTATTTTTGTAGATTTTTAGAGATTTTTATGGGATTTATTTGATATTAAAAAGACAAGTTTTTAAATCCTAAAATCGGACCTGCCAGGCTCGGGCGGTCGACCTTGCCGGTCGACCGGACCAGGGGTCGGTCGACTGGACCGACCGATCGACGTGCACGAGGACGTGCACATAGCCAGCCACTTAGGCCGGTCGACCGACTACAAGTGCCCCACTCTCGGGTTGGGGCGGTCGACCGGACGGTCGATCGTATGCTTGGCATCGGTCGACTGCGCGGTCGACCGACAGGCTCAACGGTCAGAAATTTGACCGTTGGTCGGTCGACCGACCGGTCGACTAGAAGGGCATTTCAGCCTTTCCTGCTGCCAACGGGAAGAATTTTTATGGGGTTATAAATACCCCATTTGAAGTAGTGTTTCAATAAGAATTTTTAGAGCAAAATTTTCCTACTTCTCTAGTGTTTAAATAGCAAGTTTTCAAAAGTGTTTTGGGTTCAAAAGATCTATCTTCATTTGTTTTTAAAGTGTTGAAAAATTCAAAGAAAAAGAGAGTATTTGGGAATTTGTTTTGATCTTTATTTCAATATCTATCTTGTGATTTTCCCAAGTGTTTTTCTTTGTTGTTTTCATTTACAAACACTTTATTTTCTCACTTGAGCTTATCATTTTATCCTATCTATAGGATCTTTGTTTTAGTGAGAAGAATTAGTTTGTGGTTGAGACAGACCACCAAGTTATAAACCTTCCATCTTTGTGATATCCCTCTAGTGAGAGGTGATTGAGTTGGTATCCCTCTTGTATAGAGGTGATTGTGAAAGTGTTGTTTGGCTCCCTCTAGTGATAGGTGGAGATTGTTGTTTGGCTCCCTCTAGTGAGAGGTGGAGATTGTGTTGGAATCCCTCAAGTGTGAGGTGATTGAGTTTGAGTGGCTTTGTGCCTAGCCTCTAAGTGTAGAGATTGTGTTGTATTTGAGAGAGGCGTTGTGTACTCCCGGTTATTATATTGCCCAAAATCCTCAGTGGAGGTTCCCTGTGTGGGAAGTCCTGTGTGGATGAGTTAGTAGAAATCCTTCTGTGTGAAGGCGGGGATGTAGAGCTGTGTGCTCGAACCTCGAAATATATCCGTGTGTTTGCGATTGATCCACTTTCTCTTACACTTTCTCTTACTTTGTGCATTGATTCATATTGTCATATCATATACTTGCTTGGTGTGCCTCACTTGTGTTTAACCACGAGAGCTTCATATAGCACCTCAACTCTTATTCAGAGGAATCAAGAGGAGTTAGTCCAGAGCCTTTCACCGGGAATTCGGCTACACTCGTTGGTTACACTAAGTGTGTTGCAGTTAGTTTTTTAGTTCCGCATTATTGTTCATAGATTAGCCGTACACCTATTCACCCCCCCTCTAGGTGTACTTTCAATTAGTATCAGAGCCTACGCTCTTGATATTAGATTTAACCACCTAGGAGTGTGATCTTGGTTTGCTAATCTACATTTGCATTTGCATTTGCACACATATAGTTTGCACTCATGGATAGCGCTCCCATGTTTGATATCTCTAGACTTGATATATGGAAGGTTATGATGAGTTGTCATTTAAAAGCCCTAGGTTATAAAGTTTACCTTGCCATTACCAAGGAATCCTACCTTAGTGATAGCAAGCATATAGAGGCCAATGCACTAGCCCTAAAGGCACTTAGAGCATCTCTTGATAAAAAATATTTACATGTGTTTTCTCATTATGATTCCTCTTTTGCAGTGTGGAACATTTTGACATCTCCCGAGCTACCAACGATTATCAATAAGAAGTGAAAATCTAGTCGAGACAAGTCCGACGAATGTTACTTCATGGTCCAAGGGAATGACTCCCTTGAGGTACACTCGGATACTCAACTAGATGTTAGTACTAGTTCTTATTGCAATGAGTGTATGGATGCATAAGACCTAAATAATGAACTAGCTAAAAATTGTGAAAACTTGATTTCAAAATATAAACTTTTGAAAAAGGATAGTTTTGGTTTAAAAGAAGAAAACAAAAATTTATCTTCTAGACTTGAGATTACTTTGCAAGAGAAGCTTGAGATTTCAAATGAGTGTGTCTATTTGAAAACCCAACTTGAACTTGTTTTAAATGAAAACAAGATTTTGAAAAATAAATATGATTGTGAAAATGTTTTGAAGAAAAATAAAACTTTAACTTCAAAACTTAATTTTGTTTTAAAAGAAAATGAATCTTTGGAAAACAAAATTATTTATATTTCAAAGGATTTGGATTTGGTTTCCAAGAAAAACATTTCTTTGAAAAATGGTTTAGATTCTCATGTTTGCCATGCTAGTTGATTGGTCGCTAATGTTGCATATTTAGTATCATATTTCCATACTTATTATAGAATAAAATCTGCATTGTCCTAATTAAATGTTTAATTTATTTGCAGGCCCATTCCTTAAGGAGATCAAGAGAAATGAGCCCAAAAGCCCACCAAAATTCTAAATTAAATCAGAATTAATTCAAGCTCAGTGAATCAGGGCAAAACCAAGAGGTTGAAAACCGGTTGAGAAGAATCCTCTCAGAATCGATCGGTTAAAGCTAAGAATCAAAGGCCATTTCGTCACAATACTGAACTCAAACGAGAAAACCAACTGAAGATAAAAGCAGAAGGAAATATCAGGGAAACCCACCAACAGGGTGTGGCCACCTGGCCACACCCTGGCCGCGGAAACGCGGCCAAAGTCGTGTTTCCGCAGCTTGGTTGTGGAGTTAGGGGGAGCGTTTGCTCCCCCACTCTTTCCGGGATCCTGTAGGTTAGGTTTTTGCCTATAGAAAGCCAGTATTTGTACTGAAAATGGGACGACCATGCAGAGATAGGATTTAGCCTAGTTTTCATTCTTTGTAGTTTAGGTTTTTCTTTTCTTTTTATGTAATTTGTATGTAAGCTTAGGTTAGATGAAGATTCATGTAAGTAAGAGAGAGAGGCTAATGTTGAGAGTGACACCGATGTACCCTCCTCCTTTCTTCCATTGTTTCTGCAAGTAATAAAGGTAAATGTTTTTGTTTTATGTTCATATTTCCTTTTGTTTCCGTATTCCTCTTTCTACTTTACCTCTTTTGTTTTCGATGAGCTTGCAAGTGATTCCAGAAGCATAAGTATAACGATGTTGTGTGAGTGCCAACGATAGTTCATGAAGACGTTCTCCTCCTCAATATCCGTATCACTTCATTCTTGCTCCGCTTGATGATATAATGCGAACGGGGACTGAGCTTGATCCTATGATCTATGCGTTAAACGCCTCCGAAGCAAGGTAGAACATGCAAAGGTTTCCAGGTAAGTCATCAATCAAATTAGGTAAGTATTTCTTCAACCTTCTTTCTTTTCTTTTATTTCTTTAGTATAGATCACCACATCTTCCAAATCTTTCATCATTTCTTTTCCAACTTATTTGTACATAGTCGCTTTCTGATTCTCCACCTTCTTCATCTATCAGTTTCTTTTTAACTTTAACCTTTAACTCTTCTTTCATATTTATTTCTTAAAACAAAGAAGAACTTTCGTTTTATTCACAAAGATTTCAACAAAAACTTTGAACGCTTCCATGGCAAACCCTCCTTATGGATCACGACCCGCATAGCCACTTGCTATAGCGGTAAGAATTGAGCACTTGCACATCTCTATTTCTAAATCTAAAATTCTGTATTTTTTGTGCAGGTTCAAGATCCAATCAAATTTTTGGCGCCGTTGCCGGGGAGGGTAACAGTTTTTATTGAAATCTTATTTTTATTGAAAATTTTTTAGAACTAAAACGAATTTTCTTCTCTGTTGCAGGTTATAGGGCAAGCAAAGCAGGAAAAGAAGATTGCAGTAACATATAAGTGGTCTTGGGCCTCTGCTCTAGAAAGCAGAGACCAAGTGCCCTCTGATTTGCCGCGTTTTCTCGGCCAAAGCCGCGGATCCGCGGCAAAAAAGAGTTGACTACTAAATAGGTTTTGTGCAGGGTTGCTTTCTTTGCAAAAACATAGCTGCTGCAAATCTTAATTCTTATATGCCATCACATAAGCCTACTAATAAACCAACAGTAAAATACTTGTTGAAAAAAAGATAAAAAAATTTATTAGACGTTTGCATTTTTAGGCACGTGTCTTTTCAATTCATTTATTTTTACTGTTGAAGAGTGCTGGAGCAAGGTACGTTCGCATTGCATTTTGAATAGGACTCTTCTCTTGGTTGATTTACATCGCTTTGAGTGAATCTTGTTTACATATTTTGTACACTTGCACAAACTAATCTTAAGGGCACCAACCCATAACAAGATAAGGTGGGGAGTTAAGCACCCTTCCTTGGCCCAAAAAATCAGATTCCAAGCACTCACTAACCCGAGCCTAACTAAAAATGAGTAGACGTTGGCCCTAGGGACATCTCGGACTCAATTAGGAGATTATCCTAAGGGGGAAAGGTGTTGGAATTTGACTCCTGCCAAATCAGTGTCTAGGAAGGGGATTAAGGGCCGAAAGCCCGGAGGTTGGTGGTTATTTAATTAAGGAACGTCTTTGACGGAAAACCTCCCACCAACCTTACCCTGACCTGGCTGATTAGCTTGTGATCAAAGTCTGCATTAAACCTCCCGTGGACAGTCTAATCAGTTAGGAGTTGTCTAGGTCATAGGTCTACTCTAACTTAGTTTAGAATTTTCTTTCTTTTGTTTGCTTATTTGTTTGTTTTCCTTTTGTTTGTATTCTATTGTGTGATATGGCTTATAACAACAATTTTTCCAACTTCAATAATAATCCATATTACACACCAACATCTTTTTGGATATTACCAGCCCGGCATATCATAATTTTAACCAACCTAGTGTTCTGGATTGGTCTTATCCGAATCAATATAACCCATGCCCCCAATCTATTAACTATAATTTCCAGAATGATTTCAACTCTTCACAGAGTCAGTGGGGCTTCACCTCCCCCGAGTCCAATTTTCAACCAACTTGTCCTCCTTCTCCACCTTGTCCATAATATTTTCAAGATTCATACTCAGTTCCACCAGTCCAAAATAGAAAACTATCAATTTTGGAAATGAGTATGCGTGAGTCCAAACACAAATCCCAAAATCTGATGGACTCACAATTTCACCACCAATTCCAAGACAATACTTCATCTTTTCATCAAAACAATGAACCTATCAACTATGAAAAGATGCTTGAAGCCATGACTCAGGCTCAAAACGCTTGTAATCGTGACATAGATATGATGGTCCAATCTTTACGTTCCCATCGTTTGACCAGTTCTGATGTCACTAACCATTCTATTAGAGCCGATGAGTCAGGTTGTTTTGGAAATCAAGGTTCCATTTCAGAACAATCATTTGAACTTATCCAAACTCCAAATTTTGAAAAGAATATTGACAGTTTGGTAAGTTATCCTTTTCCTGAAATCGAACTTGAAAATGAATATGATCATGAATCTCAACTTAGTGATTCAATTTTACTTCCTGATTCAATAATGACTCCGGTATCTTCACCTGAATTTCACCTTTTTCCCGAGTCAACATTGGATCCTGTGCCAATTCATCATGAAATTGAATCACCCATTTTTGATGATCATATTGAACTTGACCAATTTACACTTTTGAAAATCCTATTGACAAATTGGCAAGTTCTCATTTTTTGATATTGAACTCAATGAGATATGTGACCTAGATTCTCAAATCTGTGATCTAGTTCAACTTTCTGAATCAATATTACTCCTATTTTGTTACCAAACTTGAGTAATATTTTAGAGTCAGTTTTGATTCTCCCACCTATCATTCATGAACTTGAATCACCAATATTAGGTCACATTCCATTGTTAGAAAATAAATGTGGACTTGAGTTTCAACTTCTTGACTTGGACCCGCTTCTTGAACCAATCTCGATTCCTGAACCTTTACTTGACTTAAGTCACTTTCCTTAGTCGGTATTAGTTCCTATACTTCCTGAGTCCAAATCAATCATTCTATCATTTCATACTCCATTTTGGGACAAGGTGGTTGACAAATTTGACTCCGAAATTAATTATGGAATATGGAAATTAGATGGGGTCAATATTTAATAAAAATCCTTTATGGATTCATCATTTTAATGGGTTATATTAGTAAAATTTCTGGTGGGTTCCTCCGAACCCAACGAAAAGTTGATTAGGCCGCATTTCGTGGACCAATCAGACCACCTCCGGAACCACCACCTTAAGGTAACATTTTCCTTTCCTTTCGTCTTTTTCATGCATCTATGTATTAATTCATACATTGAGGATAATGCATGAGATAGGTGTGGGGGAGGGTTCTAACATAACTTAGGTTTTTTTTCTTTTTATTTAAAAATAAAAAAATAATATTTTCTTTACTTTTAAAAACTTTTTGAAAATAGAAACAATATTTTGACATATTTTTTGTAAGAAATTAAGTCAATTTTAAGGAATAGGAAAATCAAAATTAGGATTTCTTATACTTGGTCAAAATAAGATTATTTGTTTGATTTTTAGGGTTAGGAAGAAAATTTGTCAAAGTAATTTAGTCTTGATCTTTACCTTGATGAAATATGCACACTTCATACACTTACACACTTAGGGTTCAAAAATGAAGATTCTTATGCCTTATATATATAAAAAAAAAAAAGAAAAAAAATATGAACGAATCTAATTATTGATTAGCTAGGTGCTTTGGCCTAAGTAAGCCTTTGTATTTATGCGAAAAATGATTAGATAAGTTTAAAAATATATATATATAAATCCTCTGATTAAGCTGTGTATTTGTGCCTAATAAAGCATAAGTATTCATGCCTAAAAGGGGTCCATATAATAAAATCCTTAGTTTTGTGGCCTTATTTGCTAGAGTCCTAAAGTCCTTGGGGTGTTTTCTCACCCGGTGCCCTAAGACCGTTTGGTTTGGGAGTCATCGATTAAAGGCTCGTTATATGGGCAGATTAGAAAGCCTAATAGAACTAAGGAATAATACCACCAATATATATATATATATAGATATATATATATATATATATATATATATATATATAAATAAATAAGGCATAAGAGTTAGAGTTAATGAACCCTTAGTCAAAATTTTCACAACCACAAGGTACATATAACTTTGGGTAAAGTAATAGACTAGATGAGAAGTACAATTTGACTCCTTACTTCGATTGATAACAAATTTTTGAATAGAGACTAAGTTTAGGAATGAAAATTCAGTCTTCCTATAACTTATTGATTGCTTAAATCTTACAATTATATTTCAAATATTTTTCTCTTTCAAAATGCTTTTCGAAAATACTAACTCTTTATTTCTCTTTCTTTATGGATTTTGTGGGTGCAATCCACTGAAAACCCTCACGAGACAAAACTCGTCCTCTAGGGGAAACCTAGAGGTTTAACGGCTTGTTGCACATGCTCAGTGCAATCGCATGACCTGCGAAAGTGGTCTAATAATCCTTAGTATAGTTTAGTTGTTTTGCTCGAGGACGAGAAAAAGATAGGTATGGGGTATGATTGGTCGCTAATGTTGCATATTTAGTATCATATTTTCATACTTATTATAGAATAAAATCTGCATTGTCCTAATTAAATGTTTAATTTATTTGCAGGCCCATTCCTTAAGGAGATGAAGAGAAATGAGCCCAAAAGCCCACCAAAATTCTGAATTAAATCAGAATTAATTCGAGCTCAGTGAATCAGGGCAAAATCAAGAGGTTGAAAACCGGTTGAGAAGAATCCTCTCAGAATCGATCGGTTAAAGCCAAGAATCAAAGGCCATTTCGTCACAATACTGAACTCAAACGAGAAAACCAACTGAAGATAAAAGCAGAAGGAAATATCAGGGAAACCCACCAACAGGGTGTGGCCACCTGGCCACACCCTGTGGAGTTAGGGGGAGCGTTTGCTCCCCCACTCTTCCCGGGATCCTGTAGGTTGGGTTTTTGCCTATAAAAAGCCAGTATTTGCACTGAAAATGGGACGATCATGCAGAGATAGGATTTAGCCTAGTTTTCATTCTTTGTAGTTTAGGTTTTTCTTTTCTTTTTATGTAATTTGTATGTAAGCTTAGGTTAGATGAAGATTCATGTAAGTAAGAGAGAGAGGCTGATGTTGAGAGTGACACCGATGTACCCTCCTCCTTTCTTCCATTATTTCTGCAAGTAATAAAGGTAAATGTTTCTGTTTTATGTTCATATTTCCTTTTGTTTCCTTATTCCTCTTTCTACTTTACCTCTTTTGTTTTCGATGAGCTTGCAAATTATTCCAGAAGCATAAGTATAACGATGTTGTGTGAGTGCCAACGATAGTTCATGAAGACGTTCTCCTCCTCAAGATCCGTATCACTTCATTCTTTCTCCGCTTGATGATATAATGCGAACAGGGACTGAGCTCGATCCTATGATCTATGCGTTGAACGCCTCCGAAGTAAGGTAGAACATGCAAAGGTTTCCAGGTAAGTCATCAATCAAATTAGGTAAGTATTTCTTCAACCTTCTTTCTTTTCTTTTATTTCTTTAGTATAGATCACCACATCTTCCAAATCTTTCATCATTTCTTTTCCAACTCATTTGTACATAGTCGCTTTCTGATTCTCCACCTTCTTCATCTATCGCTTTCTTTTTAACTTTAACCTTTAACTCTTCTTTCATTTTTATTTCTTAAAGCAAAGAAGAACTTTCATTTTATTCACAAAGATTTCAACAAAAACTTTGAACGCTTCCATCGCAAACCCTCCTTGTGGATCACGACCCGCATAGCCACTTGCTATAGCGGTAAGAATTGAGCACTTGCACATCTCTATTTCTAAATCTAAAATTCTGTATTTTTTGTGCAGGTTCAAGCTCCAATCACTAGTGTAGTTTCACATTCTAGCATACCTATTGCATGCACCTCTTCTTTCATGATTGAAAATGATATATGTTTATTAAAGAAGAGTGTGGATTGTTTGGGCTCCACTTTGAGCCATTGTGCCATAAACCACTCACGGTTGGAATCTATGTTTCGAAAGAAACAAGTTCCATCTATGCATGAACACAAGCCACGGCATACACATGCTTCCCACGTTCACACCCATCACACAATGTATGCTCATGTGTACACATGTACAAATTGTGGACGTAAGGGCCACCTTACTAAGTTTTGTTATGATCGTATACATGATTCAAATTTAGCAACTAAATTTGTTTAGGTTAGGAAAGGAGCTAACCCTCATGGACCCAAAAGAGTGTGGGCACCAAAGACCACTCTTATTTTGATGTAGGTGTGGGCTCTCACATGGCGTGAGAGTGATGGTGCCTTGAGGTGGATGCGTTCTGAGCTCAAAGAGGACTATTTTGATGCATCACTTTCAAGAGGAGTTTGGTGAAAGGACCACCATGGTTTGGAGACATAGAGATGTACCCTCATCGATTTTGGTAACGATCTCTTACTCCTCATTATGTTTACATGCTTTTCATATTGTTAATTTTTAGCATGTCATGTTTTAAATATTCATTATGGTATATGTCATGTTTATTAGTCCTATGACATACATGATTAGTATTTGAGACACCCATGTTTAATATAGACTTATACCTTTGTGTTCTCACAGTTGTTTTAACTATTGTGTATATCATAGATCTAATGCATGGGCATTTACATAATGAACACATGAGTTTTGTTTTGATTTCTATGCTTCATGTTTTGATTACATGTCTAGATGTTAGTTTTCATTAAAACTTAGGTATATACTTATACAACTAGTGAGCAACAAATAGATTATTATGTGTTTGTGCTTAAACGCTCATTTGTACTCATTAGATGTACTAGTATAGTCTAATTTTGATGATTCATACATTTTGACTTGTATTACATATTTTTGACATATTTTCATGTTTATGTTTAGCTTATGTATATGTCTATTTTGTCTAAACTAATAATTATACATATACATCCATGAGCCACCTGCCTTCATGCATATACTTTTGTGGACTCATTTATGTTAGGATATGTATGTATACTCTAGTTTATACAAGACATACATATACCTTGAAGGAATTCTAGTTTTGATGATTTTCATATTTTTTAAGGAATTTCATATTGAGCTTATTGCCTATTTCCATGAGTATGTCTTTCACAAAACTTGTACACTCATATTATTCAATGTTTTCTCATGATTTTGTTTTCATGAGTATTATATGTGCTATATAGATTTTGAGTGACATTGGTTTAGTGATTTTCATATTATATGGAATATAATCTTGTTTTATTCCTTGCGTTAAGGATTTCGTACTAGTTTACAAATTTTTCATATAACTAGTTCGTATTCTTCATATGGTAAAGTTTTCAAACATATTATATTTTCAAACTTATTTGGAAAACCCCTACCCTCTAAGGGCGGCTGGTTGGGCGACCATGCCTTGTATGCTCTTAATTGAAAATCTATTTAAACATGTGCATGAATGGGTGGTAGGAAATATGAGTTATACACTTGATTCTTATTATACTTTCAATTTGATATCATTGGATCTTTTCAATTGGTATCACTATTGACATTCCTTTTGTATATTCATATATGTTTTTATATGTATGCTTACATTTCAAATAGTATCAATTTCGATTGGTATTTAATTTCCCATACATATATATATTTTATTTGTGCTTACTATATCTCTATATCTTTGAGCACAAATTTTGGTTATGTTAAGCTTGATTTCTTAAATGACTATTATATTTCAATTGATATGTTTCAATTGGTATCTTATACAAGCTTATGCATCATTTTTTTGGTATTTCATAAAGGGGAGAAAATTCATATTTTACCTTTTAATTGGTTTTTTTTTACATTTGTTATTCTACTCTCAGACTTTATGTTGAAAAATGATTGAAAAATGAGATTGATTTTTTTGGTATCATATGCTCCTAATGAAAAATTACTTTCAATGGGTACTAATTTTTATAATTGGTATCAAGATTACCTATATGGTTACATCTTTCAATTGATATCAAAATTTTTGGTTGATTTCTTCAACATGTTTTATTTACTTTCAATTGTATAATATAGACATATTTATTTAAATTTATATAAAAACATTTATTTTATGTACTTTCAATTGGTATGTTTTATTTATTTATTGATATCATGATGCACTAAATTGATATATGTTTTTCAATTGGTATCAAAATGCTTTGATTTGATTTCACCCCTTGTTGATATTTTTTTTTGTTTGTTTCGGACAAAAAGGGGGAGAACATTATTTTATTGTTTACTTTAACCCCTTTGTTGATGATTGACAAAAAGGGGAGAAGCATTTGAGTTTATATGCATGTTTATGGTTTATTTGTAAGTTTATATCAAAGTTTGTTTTGTTATATCAAAGTTTGTTTCATATTGGTATCAAGAGAGTTTGTTTGATGTTTGATGTTTTGTTGATATTGGTATCAAGAGCTGGATATTAGTATCAAGAACATATTTTGTTGTTTTGTTTTATTGATATCAAGAATGTTGTTTTATTTTATTGATATCAAGAACTTTTGTTAAATTTTTATTGTTGGTATCAAGAGCTTTTATTGATTATCTTTCAATTGGTATCAAGAGTTTTTAATGATTGCTATCAAGAGCTTATATTGCTTTTATTGATAAAGCTTTCAATTGAAATTTATTGGTATCAAGAGTAATATTTTAAGTTTATATTTTCAATTAGTATTTAAGAACATGTTTATTTTAAACAAAAGGAAAATTAATTTATTTTAAAAATTTGGTATCAAGAGCATGTTTATTTCATTATGCATGTTTATGCATATTCATGTTTAACATTCATTGCATATCTTATTGTTTATTTCTATGCATGAGTTAAGGGGGAGCTTCTTTGAAACTTAACTTTAATCCATGCATATATAACTCCATGAGTTTTGTCATCATCAAAAGGGGGAGATTGTTGGGCCAATGGCCTTCCACTCTAGTTTTGATGATGATTAACTCATGTGGTTATAGTTTACTAATAATCTTATGATATTTAGTTTTAGATATTTAACCAAGATATTAGTAGGTGGTTAGCTTCAACAAAGGTGTTTTGGAGCTTTCACATGGTTATTCAAGAGCCCGAGCGTCAAGTTCATATCTAGCACTCGGATGGAGTCAAGCTCGGTGGATCACGTTTGGATCGAGTCGACTTGGAGACGGCACTCTATAAGAAGACCTCGGTTAGTTTTAGAATATTTGTTTAGATCCATTGTTAAAGATTAGATAGTGTGATATGTTCAAGTTCACAACACACACACTTGTTTCAAGTTTCATGTTTTGATTTTCGGTTTTGGTTTAACCAATCTTGGTTTTCATGAATATAATTGAATCAAAACAAGTTTACATGATTTAATGTATATTATATTTGATCTATATACATGTATGCTTCATATTCTTAGAAAAGCTTATTTGATAACCTATTCATGTATTTGGGTTTTGTATTTAAACAAAACTTATTTTCGATTTTTAAAGTCAAAAACATTGATATATATCTTTTTCATGTATATTGGATTCGATCCATATACTATATGCTTTAAAGTTGTTTAAATATCATGTTTTTGTATTTACATGTGTTTTGGAAAAATCGGATTTCCATTTCAAAAATCCAAGTTTTGGAAATTACAGTTTTTGGTTTAAGGCAAAATTTCTAAGTTACAAAATAGTTCAAAATATTTGTAACATGGTTTGATTTTAGTCAAACATGTTTGTATATCAAAGTATTATACTGAAACTATTTTTGTAGATTTTTAGATATTTTTATGGGATATATTTGATATTAAAAAGACAAGTTTTTAAATCCTAAATCAGACCTGCCAGGCTCGGGCGGTCGACCGTGCCGGTCGACCGTGCCGGTCGACAGACGTGCACGAGGACGTGCACATAGCCAGCCACTTAGGCCGGTCGACCAAGCGGCCGACCGACTGCAAGTGCCCCACTCTCGGGTTGGGGCGGTCGACCGGACGGTCGACCGTAGGCTTGGCATCGGTTGACCGCGCGGTCGACTGGCAGGCTCAACGGTCAGAAATTTGACCGTTGGCCGATCGACCGACCAGTCGACCGGAAGGGCATTTCAGCCCTTTCCTGCTGCCAACGGGCAGAATTTTTATAGGGCTATAAATACCCCATTTGAAGTAGTGTTTCAATAAGAATTTTTAGAGCAAAAATTTCTTACTTCTCTAGTGTTTAAACAGTAAGTTTTCAAAAGAGTTTGGGTTCAAAAGATCTATCTTCATTTGTTTTTAAAGTGTTGGAAAATTCAAAGAAAAGAGAGTATTTGGGAATTGGTTTTTGATCTTTATTTCAATATCTATTTTGTGATTTTCCCAAGTGTTTTTCTTTGTTGTTTTCATTTCCAAACACTTTATTTTCTCACTTGAGCTTATCATTCTATCCTATCTATAGGATCTTTGTTTTAGTGAGAAGAATTGGTTTGTGGTTGAGATAGACCACCAAGTTGTAAACCTTCCGTCTTTGTGATATCCCTCTAGTGAGAGGTGATTAAGTTGGTATCCCCTCTTGTGTAGAGGTGATTGTGGAAGTGTTGTTTGGCTCCCTCTAATGAGAGGTAGAGATTGTTGTTTGGCTCCCTCTTGTGAGAGGTAGAGATTGTGTTGGAATCCCTCAAGTGTGAGGTGATTGAGTTTGAGTGGCTTTGTGCCTAGCCTCTAAGTGTAGAGGTTGTGTTGTATTTGAGAGAGGAGTTGTGTACTCCCGGTTATTGTATTGCACAAAATCCTCAGTGGAGGTTCCCTGTGTGGGAAGTCCTGTGTGGACGAGTTAGTGAAAATCCTTCGATGTGAAGGCGGGGACGTAGAGCTGTGTGCTCGAACCTCGAAACATATCTGTGTGTTTGCGATTGATCAACTTTCTCTTACTCTCTCTCTCTTACTTTGTGCATTGATTCATATTGTCATATCATATACATGCTTGGTTTGTTTGTGTGTCTCACTTATGTTTAACCACGAGAGCTTCATATAGCACCTAAACTCTTATTCAGAGGAATCAAGAGGAGTTAGTCTAGAGCCCTTCACCGGGAATTCTTCTACACTCGTTGGTTACACTAAGTGTGTTGCAATTAGTTTTTTAGTTTCGCATTATTGTTCGTAGATTAGCCGTACACCTATTCACCCCCCCTCTAGGTGTACTTTCAGAGGAGGCACTGCAGCTGATTCACCCTCTGCAATAATGGTGGGAGTGTAGTGACGAGGCTTCTTCACTACCCTCTTCCTGCGAGATCTATCTTGTCAATTTCGTTTGAAGTGGACATAGGGATCTTCTTCCTCCACCTCTTCTACCTCCACATCTTCCATGGGGGCTGTGCCTACCCCACCAGGAGCATCTGGCAAAGCCTTAGCACCTGCGTCTCCTTCAAAGCGGGGACTTTTTGCTCTGAAGTCTCACTATTGGTAGTAGCGACGAATTCCCCAAGGCCTGGCACACGGACCCTTCTGCCCTCGCCCCTCTCGGTGACTTTCCGCTTTAGTCGCTGAGAGATCAACTTCACGCCAAAAGAGTTAAAAGAAAACCCAGTTGGCGTGAGTTCGAAGTTCTATACCACAGACAGAACCCCAAAGTTATCAGAAGGTCTAGAGTTCTCAGCGGCATGCACAGCCGTGCTTCAGTACAGCCAGCGACGAAGAACCGCCAGGCGCGAGCACCATCAATAAGGCTCCTGATGTTTGGGTTACCTACATATAGTTGGTCATATCTGAACTGATGAGCAAATCGACTCGGGACATAAGACTCCAAATAGCTGGTATCCCCGCTCCTGTACACCAGATGGGATGGTCCTAACCAGCCATTCAAAGATCCCCCAGCTCAGCGACGTCTTCTCATCTCCTACATCCTTGAATTCTACGCCATAGCCTGCATCGCGAATGTAGGGAAAGCACCGAAAAAGGCTATAAACGTCGTACTAGCACAACAGCTTGCTAACCGCGGCCACATAAGTCAATAACCATGAACATCCCTCAAATCGGCGGAGAAGTGCCATTCGGACACCTTCTGGAGGCTCCTCACCAGCTTGGATAATGGCCGGGCAGTGAAGAGCGAACTGATTGGTCGCTAATGTTGCATATTTAATATCATATTTCCATACTTATTTTATAATAAAACTTTGCATTGTCTTAATTAATTGCTTAATTTATTTGCAGGCCCATTCTTTAAGGAGATGAAGAGAAATGAGCCAAAGCCCACCAAAATCCTGAATTAAATCAGAATTAATTCGCACTCACTGAATCAGGGCAAAATCAAGAGGTTGAAAACCGGTTGAGAAGAATCCTCTCAGAATCGATCGGTTAAAGCCAAGAATCCAAGGACATTTCGTTAGAATCCTGGAATCAAATGAAGAAACAAACTGAAGATAAATGCAGAAGGATATCCCAGACTGACCTACTAATAGGGTGTGGCCATCTGGCAACACCTTGGCCTCGGAAACGCGATAAAAGCTGCGTTTCCGCGACAAAGTTGGGGAGTTAGGGGGAGCGTTTGCTCCCCTGATCTCCTCGGGATCCTGAATGATGGGTTTTTGCCTATAAAAAGGCAGTCTTTGCGCTGAAAAATGGACGACCATGCAGAGTTAGGATTTAGACTAGTTTTTCATTTCTTAGTTTAGGTGTTTGTTTTTCTTTTTCATGTAATTGTAATTTTCATTTATATAAATAAGAGGAGATCAGACTTTCATCGAAGAACAAGAATGAAGCTTGAGCTGGAGTGACACCGGTGTAAGTTTTATTTCTTTTCTTTGATTGTTATGAAATCGAATCGATGTTCTTTCTGTGTATGTACTTCTTTTTAGTCTTCTTCTTTTTCTTCTTTTCTATTTTACTTTTCTTTTTGGTACAATTGTCCTCCAAGTGAGTCTAAAAGCATCGAAAGAGCCTTGCCGTTGCGAGTGCCACCGATAGCTCATGATGATGGAATGGAGTCTCTCTCTGCATCATTTCATTCTTGAAGTAGTCTTGATGATGTAATGTGGAAGAGACCAATACTCAAATCTTATGGGCTATGCGCTGAATGCCTCCACTTCAAGGTAAAATCGTCGCTGAAGACTTAAGGTAAGCTTTTGGTGAAAAGAAGGTAAGCAATTGTTTTTATTTCTTTTCTTTTATTTCTGTAAATTAAATCACCAACAATACCTCTTCTAAATCATCCTTTCACTTCCTTGTAAATAATCATTTGTACATAGTCGCTTTCGCCGTTTTCTGATTTTTTTTTCCACCTTCTTCATCTCCCATTTTTTCTAACTTTAACATAATTCTTTTTCATTTTCTTAACTAAAAACAGAGAAGAACTCTCGTTTGGTTTTCATAAAGATTTCAATACAAGAACGTAAACGCTTCTATCGCAAAACCCTCCTTGTGGATCATGACCCGCATAGCCACTTGCTATAGCGAAAGAATTGAGCACTTGCACATCCTAATCTTAAGTTCTAAAATTCCGTATTTTTTGTGCAGGTTTTGTCTCAATCAAATTTTGGCGCTGTTGCCGAGGAGGGTAACGTTGTTTTTATTGAAATCTGAATTTTTATTGAAATTTTTTTTTGAACTAAACGAATTTTCTTCTCTGTTGCAGGTTAAGGGCAAGCAAAATAGGAAATTAAAGTGGCAGAACATATAAGTGGCCTTGGGCCTCTGCTCTAGAAAGAAGAGACCAAGTGCCCTCTGCTTTGCCGCAGATCCACGGCCAACGCCGCGAAAACGCGGCAAAAAGGAGTGGACTACTAACTGTCTTTTTGTAGGGCTGCTTGCTTTGCAAATTGTAGTTTTCTGCAACTTTACTTTCTCTTATATGCCATCACATAAGCCTGCTAATAATCAACAGTAAAACATTTGTTGAAAAGATAAAAAATTGATTAGATGTTTGTATTTTAGGCACGTGTCTTTTCAATTCATTTATTTTTACTGTTGAAGAGTGCTGGAGCAAGGTATGTTTGCATTGCATTTAGAATAGGACTCATCTCTTGGTTGATTTTTATCGCTTTGAGTGAATCTTATTTACATATCCTGTACACTTGCACAAACTTATTTTAAGGGCACCACCCATTAACAAGATAAGGTGGGGATTTAATCACCCTTCCTTAGCCCAAAAATCAGATTCCAAGCACTCACTAACCCAAGCCTAACTTAAAATGAGTAGACGTTGGCCCTAAGGACATCTCGGACTCAATTAGGAGATTATCCTAAGGGGAAAGGTGTTGGAATTTGACACTTGTCAAATCAGTGTCTAGGAAAGGGATTAAGGGCCGAAAGCCCGAAGGTTGGTGGTTATTTAATTAAGGAACGTCTTTGACGGAAAACCTCCACCAACCTTGCCCTGACCTGGCTGATTTGCTTGTGGTCAAAGTCTGCATTAGACCTCCCGTGGACAGTCTAATCAGTTAGGAGTCGTCTAGGTCATAGGTCTACCCTAACTTAGGTTAGAATTATTTCTTTTTTTTTTGTTTGTATTTGTTTGTTTTTCTTTCTTTTTGCTTGTATTCCATTGTGTGATATGGCCTATAATAACAATTTTTTCAACTTTAATAATAATCCATATTACACATCAAACTCTTTTTCGGATATTACCAACCCGGCATATCATGACTTTAACCAACTAGTGTACCGGATTGGTCTTATCCGAATCAATGTAACCCATGTCCCCCATCGTATGACTATAATTTCCATAACGATTTCAACTCTTCACAGAGTCAGTGGGGATTCACCTCCCCCGAGCATAATTTTCAACCAACTTGTCCTCCTTCTCCATCTAGTTTACAATATTTTCAAGATTCATACTCAGTTCCACCAGTCCAAAATAGGAAACTATCAATTTTCGAAATGAGTATGCGTGAGTCAAAACACAAATCTCAAAATCTGATGGACTCACAATTTCACCACCAATTCCAAGACAATACTTCATCTTTTCATCAAAACAATGAGCCTATCAACTATGAAAAGATGCTTGAAGCCATGACTCCGGCTCAAAACGCTTGTAATCGTGACATAGATATGATGGTCGAATCTCTACGTTCCCACCGTTCTGATGTCACTTACCATTCTGTTAGAGCCGAAGAGTCATGCTGTTTTGGAAATCAAGATTCTATTTCAGAACAGCCATTTGAACTTACCCAAACTCCAAATTTTAAAAAAGATATTGATAGTTTGGCAAGTTATTCCTTTCCTGAAATAGAACTTGAGAATGAATATGATCTTGAACCCCAACTTAGTGATTCAATTCTTCTTCCTGATTCAATAATGACTCCGGTATCTACACCTGATTTCAATCTTTTTCCCGAGTTAACATTGGATCCTGTGCCAATTCATCGTGAAATTGAATCACACCATCTTTGATGATCATATTGAACTTGACCAATTTTATAATCTTGAAAATCTCATTGATAAATTGGCAAGTTCTCATTTTTTTGATATTGAACTCAATGAGATATGTGACCTAGATTCCCAAATCTTTGATCCAGTTCAACTTTCTGAATCAATATTGACTCCTGTTTTATTACCAAACTTGAGTAATATTTTCTAGTCAGTTTTGATTCCCCCACCTATCATTCATGAACTTGAATCACCAACATTAAGTCACATTCCATTGTTGGAAAATAATTATGGACTTGAGTTTCAATTTCTTGACTTGGACCCAATTCCTGAACTTATTTCGACTCCTGAACCTTTACTTGACTTAAGTCACCTTTCTGAGTCGGTATTAGTTCCTGTCCTTCCTGAGTCCAAGTCAATCATTCTATCTTTTCACACTCCATTCTGGACGAGGTGCTTGACAAATTTGACTCTGAAATCAGTTATGGAATTTGGAAATTAGATGGGGTCAAATATTTAATAAAAATCCTTTATGGATTCATAATTTTAATGGGTTATATTAGTGAAACTTCTGGTGGGTTCCTCCGAATCCCACGAAAAGTCGATTGGGCCGCGTTTCGTGGACCAATCAGACCACCACCGGAACCACCACCTTAAGGTAACACTTTCCTTCCCTTTCTTCTTTTTCATGCATCTATGCATTAATTCATACATTGAGGACAATGCATGAGATAGGTATGGGGGAGGGTCTAACATAGCTTAGGTTTTCTTTTTTATTAAAAACTTTTTGAAAATAGAAATAATATTTTGACATATTTTTTGTAAGAAATTAAGTTAATTTTAAGGAATAGGAAAATCTAAATTCGGATTTCTTATACTTGGTCAAAATATGATTATTTGTTTGATTTTTAGGGTTAGGAAGAAAATTTGTCAAAGTAATTTAGTCTTGATTTTTACCTTGATGAAATATGCACACTTCATACACTTACACACTTAGGGTTCAAAAACAAAGATTCTTATGCCTTATAAAAAAAATATAAAAAAAAATAAATCTAATTATTTATTAGCTAGGTGCTTTGGCCTAAGCAAGCCTTATTATTTAGGCGAAAGATAATTAGATAAGTTTGAAGAAAAAAAAGAAAAAAAAAGTGATAAACAAATCTAATTATTGATTAGCTAGGTGCTTTGGCCTAAGCAAGCCTTAGTATTTATGCGAAAGATGATTAGATAAGTTTGAGAAAAAATTTCCTCTGATTAAGCTGGGTATTTGTGCCTAATTAAGCATAAGTATTCACGCCAAAAAGTGGTTCATATAATAAAATTCTTAGTTTTGTGGCCTTGTTTGCTCGAGTCCTTAAGTCCTTGGGGTGTGTTCTCACCCGGTGCCCTAAGACCGTCTGGTTTGGGAGTCATCGATTAAAGGCTCGTTACATGGGCATATTAGAAAGCCTAATAGAACTAAGGAATAATACCACCAAAATATATATATGTATAAATAAATAAGGCATAAGAGTTAGAGTTAATGAACCCTTAGTCAAAATTTTCACGATCACAAGGTGCATATGACTTAGGGTAAAGTAATAGACTAGATGAGAAGTACAATTTAACTCCTTACCTTGATTGATAACAAATTTTTGAATAGAGACTAAGTTTAGGAATGAAAAATTCAGTCTTCCTATAACTTATAGATTGCTTAGATCTTACAATTATATTTCAAATATTTTTCTCTTTCAAAATGCCTTTCGAAAATACTAACTCTT
The DNA here is from genome assembly GCA_038442645.1 of Agave tequilana. Lineage (NCBI taxonomy): Eukaryota > Viridiplantae > Streptophyta > Magnoliopsida > Asparagales > Asparagaceae > Agave > Agave tequilana. The sequence goes on from JAVJIF010022116.1 coordinate 35,214, forward strand.
TATTTCTCTTTCTTTGTGGATTTTGTGGGTGCAATCCGCTGAAAACCCTCACGAGACAAAACTCGTCCTCTAGAGGAAACCTAGAGGTTTAACGGCTTGTTGCACATGCTCAGTGCAATCGCGTGACCTGCGAAAGTGGTCTAATAATCCTTAGTATAGTTTAGTTGTTTTGCTCGAGGACGAGCAAAAGATAGGTATGGGGGTGTGATTGGTCGCTAATGTTGCATATTTAATATCATATTTCCATACTTATTTTAGTATAAAACTTTCCATTGTCTTAATTAATTGCTTAATTTATTTGCAGGCCCATTCTTTAAGGAGATGAAGAGAAATGAGCCCAAAGCCCACCAAAATTCTAAATTAAATCAGAATTAATTCGCACTCACTGAATCAGGGCAAAATCAAGAGGTTGAAAACCGGTTGAGAAGAATCCTCTCAGAATCGATCGGTTAAAGCCAAGAATCCAAGGCCATTTCGTCGGAATCCTGGAATCAAACGAAGAAACAAACTGAAGATAAATGCAGAAGGATATCCCAGACTGACCCACCAACAGGGTGTGGCCATCTGGCCACACCCTGGCCGCAGAAACGCGGCAAAAGCCGCGTTTCCGCGGCAAAGTTCGGGAGTTAGGGGGAGCGTTTGCTCCCCGATCTCCCGGGATCCTGAATGATGGGTTTTTGCCTATAAAAAGGCAGTCTTTGCGCTGAAAAATGGACGACCATGCAGAGTTAGGATTTAGACTAGTTTTTCATTTCTTAGTTTAGGTGTTTGTTTTTCTTTTTCATGTAATTGTAATTTTCATTTATGTAAATAAGAGGAGATCAGACTTTCATCGAAGAACAAAAATGAAGCTTGAGCTGGAGTGACACCGGTGTAAGATTTATTTCTTTTCTTTGATTGTTATGAAATCGAATCGATGTTCTTTCTATGTATGTACTTCTTTTTAGTCTTCTTCTTCTTCTTCTTTCTATTTTACTTTTCTTTTTTGTACAAATGTCTTCCAAGTGAGTCTAAAAGCATCGAAAGAGCCTTGCCGATGTGAGTACCACCGATAGCTCATGATGATGGAATGGAGTCTCTCTCTGTATCATTTCATTCTTGAAGTAGTCTTGATGATGTAATGTGGAAGAGACCAATACTCAAATCTTATGGGCTATGCGCTGAATGCCTCCACTTCAAGGTAAAATCGTCACTGAAGACTCAAGGTAAGCTTTTGGTGAAAAGAAGGTAAGCAATTGTTTTTATTTCTTTTCTTTTATTTCTGTAAATTAAATCACCAACAATACCTCTTCTAAATCATCCTTTTCACTTCCTTGTAAATAATCATTTGTACATAGCCGCTTTCGCCGTTTTCTGATTTTTTTCCACCTTCTTCATCTCCCATTTTCTTTCTAACTTTAACATAATTCTTTTTCATTTTCTTAACTAAAAACAGAGAAGAACTCTCATTTGGTTTTCATAAAGATTTCAATACAAGAACGTAAACGCTTCTATCGCAAAACCCTCCTTTTGGATCACGACCCGCATAGCCACTTGCTATAGCGGAAGAATTGAGCACTTGCACATCCTAATATTAAGTTCTAAAATTCCGTATTTTTTGTGCAGGTTTTGTCTCAATCACGAACCATGCCATCAAATAGGTGTATGGCAAGCCAATCTTGGGGTTTGGTTCGGTACGGGGCAAGATAGTGCATTTTCCCCTTTTCGTCGTTGTTGGCCTACAGAAAGCCTCTATCATTGCGCGAAGGCCCCGTTGAATACAACACACCATTATCGGAAGAAGTCCAAGGGAAGGACTGTGGACCAGACGAACGGCCAGCAATATGACAGTCGAAGAATGACGTCGCTAGAAGGAGATGGCACCACACACCTCTTCAACCTAACCGATAAAAAACCGGAAAGAAGTGCCTTCCGGGACATCGGTTGACGAGCTTGGTGATGAAAACTCCTGAGAATGTCACCTTTCTCAAAAATACTATCATCTTCTTCCAAGATCATACCCCCCTGGAGTATTCTTGCATCCTCTAAAAAATGTCCTCATCTGTAACCGCAGTGAGCCGCTTCAGGAGCATCTTCTAAGTTGGGGAACAAATAATTCCCCCAGCTCTTTGAACCGCTCGAAGCTCCCTTGTGACTCCGTGCATACTCGAGCAGATGTAAAAATGGCACATCAATTCCGTGTAAGTCTCGAACAGGGTGAGCTCCTCTTCTCCAGAAGTTTCAATTCCGCCTCGCATGGGAAGTATTCATCATAAGGGAGAGATCCCATGGGCAGAGCAGAGACTTCCCATATCTCATGCAAATCCATACCCAATTCACCTACAGGGGTAAAGAAAGTCCCTGTAGCTGGACAGTATAACTCGAAGATGGCGTAGAAGTTTGCTACGCTCATCTGGATGCCATGGCAGGTTGCCCTGACAGCCTCATGGAGTCCCAGCCTCTCCAAATCCTCTTCAAAATAGGCCAAGACATATAAGGTCAAGTCCCTCCACTTGGCCTTTGGGGGATGAATCCACCCTGGGGTCCTAAAATCGGTTGCTAGATAGTTGCCATGGGCTTTGAAGAATTAATTTCTAAAGGCTTGAGCCACGGTAGGATTTTCTCCCACTGAGATGTCTTGGAGAACGTTCCCAGGGTGGAGACCCAATATGCAGCGAGGAGGACCTGCCCTTGCATAACGGGAGACGAAGCTATCAATTTTCCCACGTGAACTTAGTCAGTGGTCCGAGCCACTTACCACTTCATCTTCCGAGGCCTCATCACGCATTGAAAGAAAGAGAGCGGAAAATGATGCTTGCTAGATGGGAGATAATACTTCTCGCCGTCCAGATTAAAGATCCACTGCCCTTCTCCAGCCAGCAGCTGATGATCGGTGTCGGGCGCTGCGTCCCAAACATGAAACCAGGCTTCCGATAAATTTTTCGGTCACAATCCTCGAGGAGAGCAGATATGATGCACCTTATAGCACGCTGATCTCCAGCGTGGATAAGAGCATCCTGGCCAGGAGCACTCCGCTCACTGAATAATGAGGCCTGCCCCTGGAATTGTAGCCTAACATTACCATCTAGTCGCCTGGCTGTTCCAAAGAGACTGTCAAAGGACCCGGAGTATAGTGCACTGTAAAAACAAGAAACTATATTAGTTCATTAGCCGAAGAAAAAAGAAAGCTAAAGCAAAAAAAAAAAGAAATTGCTAAGCATAGCTTCGCTCTCCGAGTGAAGCTAGCCTAGCATTAGCTTCGCCCTGAAGCTCAGCTTCACAATCTGTAGCTTAGCTTCGCACTCTGCACGAACGCAGAAAGCAGAAAATATCCAAGGGCTTACTTCGCTCTAGAAGCTTAGCTTCGCGTTCTATCACTGAATAGAATGCAAAGAAGCCCCTAAGGACTAACTTCGCCAGAAAGGCACTTGTGCCTAAAACTGTTCAAAGGACTTTAAAGTCCTTTTTCCAGCTATACTTTGAGAGCTATCTTCGCATCCTGCCACGTGACGGAACATGAACAGTTCTAACGGCTAACTTCGCACAGAAGCTTGGAGAAGAAACTATTCGGTTTCCAAATTTCAATTCACGAAATTAAAAGGGAATTAAATCCCCTAAAAATTTGGTGGATTTAAATTTAAGGAGTATAGTTCCCTGAGATCACTGGGCCATGGTGAATCACTCTAGATTCATCATGAAATAGCTAGAAATTGGCTTCAAAAAGAGATGAAAAATCTCTGGACAAAAGGGAAAACTCCCTACCTGCAATGGGGCATTCGATGACCGGAGAAGGAAAGGGCGCTTCTGTCGCAGAGGTCACTGCCTCTTTGCCTGCTCATCTTTTGAGAGCCATGGAAGAACTGAAAAGTTCTAAAAATCTCAGCGAAGGAGAAGGAGGAGAAGGAGATTTCTTTCTCTAAAAATTTGAAGAGAAGTTAACTCTCTCTTTCAGCCCATTGGGCTTTTATAGATATAAAATGTCTTAATTCCACCTCCTCAAAAGGAGCATAGGTGACCGCTTCAAATTAATTTGAAACAGCGCCTAAGCGCCTTCCCCGAGAAATCTTGCTTCAGCCTCGCCAAGGGCTAACTCCATTGTGAGTCCAACGTTGACTTCATGCAACACTTGGTTAACTTCGCTGAAAGACGAGTCTTAGCTCCGCTAAGAGCTCATCTCTAACTTCGCAGAAATTTCTGCTAGCTCCGCTGGAAGCTCGTTCTTGACTTAGCTGAAAATTCGTCTTCAGCTTCGTAGGAAGCTTAACTCCGCTAAGAGCTTTTCTTTCCTCCTAAGGAAAAGACTTACCTAAGTTAGTCCATTCCAGGTGTTTTCGAAATGCAAAGAGAAAGGGAGGGGAACAAAGTAGATAAACAGAAAATAAATATTTTTATTGATTCAAAAGGGAAGATACATTGATAATATAGCAAGATTGTCTTTGATACAACAGAATCATTGTTCCAAAGGAAAACAAGTTGTCCTATCTACTTTCAGGGTACTGAACCATCCCAACTGGACACGAAAGGTCTTCCTCCTGCACAAGGCCGTAATCCTTCGCTTATTGGCAGATTTTGCCACCAAGAAGCTGGATCTTCTTTGATGAAAATTGGCAAGAGATTGATTGCCATCAAGAAGCTGGATCTTCTATAATCAAAATCGACAAGGGATTGGTTGCCACTAGAAAGCTGGAACTTCCTTAAATAAAATTGGTAAAGGAAGGATCCGAGACCTTACTGGTGACGTCAGTCCCTTCCCAAAGTGGATCATCTCGGATAAGTGACTACTAGACCTTTTTTCGAAGTGGATCATCTCGGATAAGCGACTGCCAGCCTCTTCTTGGAACGCGCATCAGCTTCTCCAATATGTTCCTCCCGCTTATGATCAAAGCTTCAACTTGAAAATCAAGGGGTAAGGTTTTGGTCTCTTTCATCAAGACGAAGGAATGGGGAGCATAGTTCACTGTAATGCAAAAAGGAAACAAGTTAGCATTAAATAAAAAAAAATGCAAAGGGAAAAGAGACGGAATGCGAAATCAAAATTCGCTGGGCGAAGCTATCTAATTGTGCCTTGAAGATGGATTTCAGCTAAATAGAGGATAACCTCACTTGTACAGTAATGATAGACTAGCTTAGCATAAGCCAAGTCTTAGCCCCACCCAAGGCAGTTAGGCTAGAGAAGCCTCAAAAAGGATCAAGTCCTAGCCTCGCCTATATGGGTAGGCCAGACTGGACCGGAGGGGCACAGTCTTGATCCCACCTATATGGTAAGATTGGCTCAACCTTGAAGAGGCCAAGTCTTAAACCTCGCCTATATAGCAGACTTAACAGATCAAGGCAGGAACTCTACATAGAAAGATCTTTCATCCGATCAAGCAAGAATGCTAGATTCGCCAAGAAGCTTGAAAATAGGGTTGAAACCCTTATCTAAAAATCAGCCAAATGCGAAGACCAAGGGAATTTAATCCCTAAGATAGCTAGTGAAGGTAAGAAAATTAAGGGAGATACACTCCCTAAAAGTCACAGGATGGCCGAGGCTCACCAATTCTTGATTGGGTAATAACCAGAGTGAGAGTCCCCACTACTTCAGGGACCTCAGTCTCCTTGCTTGAGCAATGGGGAGAGATCATAAACAAACCTCCTAAAAAGAGAGGAGTATGTTTCTCTGAGAAGGACTATAAGAGTCCTATTTATAAGCCTCGTGGCCTGACTACGCCAAGCTTGGGAGAGCGGGCGAAGTTAACGCATTCAAATGCTTGACCTTGATAAAGGGAATAATCTCCCTCGAGAATCCACACAAAGTTATTTGAACTTCGGAAAAGGGAATAACCTCCCTCCTAAATGTAAGGGAGGTTATTCAAACTTAAAAAAGGGAGCGATTCCTCTCGTAATTCGTAAAAGCGACTAGCCTCGGGAACAGAACATCGCTCCATCACAGCAAACATGAGGCTAAGGCTCATGTTCCACCCAGTTTGAAGCAAAGTTACTTCAGGAAGCTACCCAGAAGAGCGAAGCTACCCAGAAGAGCGAAGCTACACGGAAGCAAACTTACAATTCCTCGGCGAACCTATTCCAGCCTGAAAATGGGGCAAAAGGCGAGTTGAACTCAACCACCAAGGCGACGTTCATATTCACATACCATCAATCAAAGCAGTTCAAAGTATTTCGAAATCTGAACCATCCATTGTAGATTCACGAAAACTTTGAAGGGGGCCTTGTTGATACTAAAAAAAGACAAAACTCCCGCATTCATCTTCAACCAGTCTTAATGACGTCTAACTTATCAACATCTATAAAAGATAAGTCAAAGACAAGCTAATGACCACAAATGAGGCAGCAATATGGATATTGCTAATCCAATAAAGCATATAGTAAGCCAAAGTTGCCTTTGAAGAGACCCAAGCAGCCTAAGACGCTAAGTTAGCTAAATACTTAGCCTTGTCATAACCCCAAGGTAAGCTTTACTGCTCCACATGAGACTAAAAGCTTCGCCTAAGCTTGGTAGCCTCGCTTTGAAGCTAACTATTAACTTCGCCGGAAGTTCCCCATTTAGCTCCGCTAAAGGCTGATCCAAGAGCTTCGCACCAGGAGCTCTATCCCTAACTGAGTCTTAGCTCCGCTATGGGCTGAGTCTTAGCTTCGCACGAGACTCTAAAAGTAACTTCGCCTAAAGCTATGAGCAAGTTCCGCATGATCTAGTGTTTAGATAAGAAAGGGTGTTGTATTGTGGAGTATAATTTGCACACAAAATATAGTAAATGAAAAGAGAGAAGGTTTAGAAACAACCTCAAGTGCTTGATCACTCCACAAATGTATTTGATATGATTAATATACCCTTTCCAATCTCCGTTATAGCAAGGGCTATACCGAGTCGATTCTCAGGGAGAGCTTGCGATGGAAGCGTTACGGTTCGTAGTGAAGCAAGAAAACAAAGATTCTTCTTTGTATTTACACAAATGCAAGAAACATGAAAAAGAAAGTGAAAGACTTGGTGGATTTGTTCATGATGGAAAATGAAAAGAAATCAAAACAAGATTGGCTTTGAGATTAACACTAAAAGAAAAGAAAACTTTATAAAAGATTTGAAGGTGAGAAAACCATGGCTAGCTAACCTTACTTCCTTGCTAAAAACTTACTAAACTCCGTGATGGTGAATGCGTGCCTCATGTTGATTCATTGGCATAGATATGTCATGCGTGTTGGTCTAATTACTTTCCCACTTGGATGACGGGTGATCATTCTTGGACTTGTCTTGTAGCCTCATAGATGTCATTGGCCTACAAATTAGACTTTCAATAATGGAATCAAAAGAGCTACACTCAAGGGATGCTAAGGAAGAAGATACAACATTCATTAATGGAGTAAAGAAGTTGTACAACAAATAGCATATTGGTGATCCATCTCCATGTTCCATCAAGGCACTTGTTCTAGACAAGGCTCTAAATGAGGCACACATGAATCATATGGAGAATTACAACAAGATACTTGCCAAGCATGAAAGTAACCCATCGGAGAAGAGAAGATCATACACTTTGCAAGATTAAAGATATCAATCACCCATGAGTTAGTAATTAGTGTAGGGGCCGGAAAACTTTGGTGGTCGGAGAAAGTGGTTTTAGCTGTAAAAAGATTTCCTTAATTCAAGCGAAACGATTACAACCAAAAGAACTACTCTTCCCTCTTTTCCAGTTACAAGGGAGGGAGGATGTCTGAATCTTCCCTTTGTTAAAGCTGGGTTCTTCGTGTGGCGATGGAGAGTGAATCTTGTTCTCCGTTGACCAGATGACCGTCCTGGACCGTCGGGGGTCTTCTCTTCGGTCGGTAGAAAGAGTAACTCAGCTCCGTCTACCAAAACTCTCAAAGAGGAGGTAGGCGAAGAGCGGCTAGTACTCAGTAAGCTCGCTGAAGAGTCGTGCTTCTCTCTTGATGATCCTCCTGCCTGGATTCGATCGATTTTTGATGATGCCTTATCTCAAAGCTCTCTCTCTTCAAAACTCCAATCTTCTGCCCAAGCTTTGATCCTCTCAAGGTTCTCTCCCTTCTCCCAAAAAAACTTCGATCCTCTCTTCATAGCAAACAAGGCTATTTATAGGGATCTCAGGGGGTGAAGGTGCCTCCTGAAAACGCTCCCGAATGAGGGGCCACTACCCGCTACATGCGCGGTGACTGGCCCCGCAATCAGGGCAGTTGCAACTGAGACGCGGGCGTTGGGCCGAACTTGCCTTGAAGTTTGAGACGCGGGCGTCGAGCCAAACGCGCCTTGGAGTTTGAGACGCGGGCTTCGGGCCTTCACGTCTGGATGCTGAGACGCGGGCTTCGGGCCGACGCGTCTGAACGTTGTGACGCGGGTGTAGAGCCAACGCGTCTTAATGCTGAGACGCGAGCATCGATTTCTCGCGTCCAGAGCTTGAGACTCTGCTTCCTTAATGGCTGGTCTGTTAGTCATTTTTAGACAGCCTACAGAACCCCCTCCAAAGTTTCTGATATTCCGCAGTTGAATGGGACGGATTTCAGAATACTTTGGATTTTTAGCCGTGTTCGCGTTTTATGACTGGACTGTTGATGCTTCGGGTTTGATCTTATCTGGAATTGGTCTTCGTGAGTGTACTGTTGAACTCTTTGAAGCCGTCAGAGTTGATGATCATGTTGAGTGTCTAGATACACAGTCTAGACCTCCCCGATTGCTTTTAGTCTGTCACGGGTGCGCTTTTGGCCGGGAGTGGTTGGTTGTCTGTTTGCGTCAGTGTACTGTTGAACTGACTTTGCAGAAGCAGGAGACTGGACGCAGGTTCCTTTTTGAAAAAGCAGAGACTGCTTTAAAGACGCGACTTCTTAGCGAGATGCGACTTTTGGCGATGAGAACGCGACCGATCTTCATAAGGCAGACGCGATTTTCTGGGTGCATTTATGCTGACGCTGACGGGGCATGTCCACCGAAGAGCCGCGTACTTTGGGGCGTGCGCCTGTGCCATGTCATGATTACGCAGCCAGCTGGCCTGGGGAAAAGGCGAGATTTCGCCTTTTGGCGCGCGGATCCCCCGGTTCATTAAATGAACTGCTCCACGTGTCAACTTCTGACTTGTGGCGGGGTCGCGACGCATGATCTTCCCTGTTCAAACAATGATTTGGCTCCACGCGTCAGGCAGCGATTCGCTGCAGCGTTTATTGGGCCAAACGCCGCGTATCTTCGCGAATCTCTGTGCCTATAAAAGGCAACAGTTGGAGAGATGTATCTTCTTCTCCGAACGAACGCATTCTCTGAGAAAAAGAACTTCCTTCTCTTGTTCAACTATTCATCTCCTCGCTCGGATTTCTTGATCTTCAATGGCTCCCAAGACAAAACCGACTGCATCGACCTCAAGGGCGACCGTCGCCGAGGCTGAGAGGGATGCTTCCTCTGCGCAGGAGGGTGTTTTCCGAGGTAAAAATGCACCTTCGGTGTGGGTTCCGCCATTAAACATGTTCATAGAACCCTAAGAACCTTTAACACAAGATCGTGTTTGATTCTCGGACGCTGTCCTTGAGATGATAACCGGGGCGCGGGCCTGATGATCCGACGCTGGTGAACTCTGCACTCTGGGTCCTTCACTTAGAATATTTCTAATTGTGAAGGTCTCTGGACGCGATTTGTAGAACGCGGATTTGATCCATGCGTTCTGTGCCGCGTTTTGTGCCATCAGGCGCTGGCGTCCGAGTCCAAGCACTTTGAAATTTCACAAGTCTTGGTTTGCAGAACGCGGATTTGATCCTTGTGTTCTGTGTCTTCAACCGCCGATTTGTAGAATCTGGCGTTTGAATCCAAGTACTTCGAATTTTCATAAGTCTGGTTTGTAGAACGCAGCTTTGCAGGTCTGGACGCGGATTCGAAAAATTCCTGCGTCCAGTATCTCTTCTGCGTTTTGGTGCAAGTTCGCAGGTCTGGACGCGGATGATAACTCCTGCGTCCAATGTCTCGGCTGCGTTTTGAATTATGAACACTTAGCGTCTTCCCTTATTTTTGGCAAGGTATCTGACCAAGTGTCTTTTTCTTTTGCAGTGCCGCATGTTTCAGGTTCACTTGCCAAGATGCACCATTTCGGCCGCGTGGGTGGTGCCGACCGGGGCTTGACCTTTGTGCAAAGAATGAGTGTCCCCATGACTGCTGACCAGTTGCTGGATCGCAGGCTCTCTAATGTTAACAGGAGAACCTTCCGGGCACTTATGACCGATGCCGCGCTCAAAACGGATGACGGTGTCAGGTTGGAGAAGCCTGCCTTCTTCTTTGGGGATCATATCTATGACGATGGCCGTCGTGTGTCTGAGGGGACTTATAAATGGCTCCGTGAGATAAAGGGCGGAAGATTCTTTCTTCCAGACATGGAGAGGATGTTCCCGATGTCCTACTTTCAACACATGTCTGTTCCCCGAAAGATGGAATGGGACATTTCCCAGTATATCCCTGAGATCGCCCTTGGTGACTTTGGCCTCCAAAAGGTAGACCGCCATGATAGTCATGACGGGTCAGTTGTCGGACTGTTCCCTGCGTCGTCCAAGCCTGAAATCCCAATTGGAGAGATCCCGGAGCTTGCTACCACCTTCCTCAATTCCTTCATAGAAGCAGGGGGTGACTATCCTGTCGACTTCCGTACGTATGGATGGGTCCATTCTCCAGAGAATTACTGGTGGGGTAGGATGGTGGGTTTTGTCCTTACCAATCTTGAGGGGCCACTGAAGCGTGTGGGGCTGTACCCAGCAGTCAGGGCCGTGCAGTGGGGCGTCCCGATGAGTTCCCATAACTTCTTTGGGATTCTGGAGCGCTACAATCCTCGGACGGGGACATTCTTTACTCCGGTTGGAGAGATGGGCCTTGCCCTACACGAATTGTATGAGGTCTCTGGGTTGTCGTCAGGGGATATCCTTACGAGGAATTTGTCCCAACCACCAGGGAGCTGCGCCTTTGGAAAAAGAATCTCCTCAAGTGTACGAGACCTACTGGGAGGTGATGTGCCATTTCTACATCTGTGGTCAGACAACTGCCTGGAGGTCAGGAGGCGTCAAGCAACTATCCTGGGCTGATTATTTGTTTAATAATGTCAGCAATAAAGATCTCCCAGTAATCCGACTAGCTCCTAGTTCTGGTGGGGAAGTTGAAGACAGGATCGACGCAGCTTCTGACAAGTTCTACACCACGGAGTCGAACGAGGACGGCTTCGACCCTGACTTGGTCTTTGAGAGCTTTCACCATCAAGCCCGGACCCCTATTTCTGATCAGGCGCTGTTGGCGGGCTTCCTGATGTTGTGGCTGAAGAGGTGTGTGGTGCCCACGCTACCACATGAAGTTATTGTGGCAGATGTGGTGTACCCGGCGGTACTCTTGGCTCATGGCCACCCCATAGCCCTTCTTCCCGCCGTGGTGGCTGGTATTCAAAGCGGGCTGCGGGTGTTGACCAAGAGCTTCTGCGGACCCCCAAAGACTGTCGACTCTCAAGGCAAGCCGTATGTCGATTCAGAGGGAAACCCGACGGCAAGGCGCCCTAAACCCCGAATGGAGTTGCCTTACACGTATCTCATGGCCTGGTACGTGATGCATTGCCCTTCTCTGATGACAACGGCGCGTGGGAGTAAGAGTCCTGTCCCTTTTGTGAGGCGGCTGGAAGACTCGGATTGGAGTGACACCTATATATATTATATTCGGAGACGTCTCTCAAATGCCGCCAATTACCAGCTTAACCGCTGCTTCCCTGGAATTCCTGGTGCATCCTTTGGTGAGCAATTCACTGATTCTATAGGTCGGGATGACCTCACCCAACTGTCTGCGGGAGTCTTCGGTGGTTGATCAATATACGACCAGGATATGTGCTGTTTCGCCATGGGACTTCCTGCACTATCGAACCGTATATGCCAAGTCGTTTTGCCCGACAGTTTGGCTATGCTCAGCTTTATGTCGGCAATCCGAATACACAACTTGCCTTCAATGAGAATTTGTGCGAAGGTGCTCGAGCCTGGTATTATAGCGTGGCTGGGGGACAGAGGCAACTTTCCGTTTGCCCGTCGAGGAGCCGAAGAACCTTACCAGCTTCACTTTCTGCATCTGGTATTCTCGGGTAAACCAGTCACCAGATTTTGCTCCTGGGTATACGGGTATTGAGGGCATTAATGCCTATCTCAAAACACAGTCGGAGTCTGGCAAAGGCTCGCACATGATCACCCAGTATTTAAAGGTCCAGAAAGAGCTGGAGAGAGCATCTCAGAGAGGAGCCGAGGGAGGCTCAAGAGAGGAGCCCCGAGTAACCCGGAGCAGAACCAAGCTAGGGCCACAGGAGGGGCTTCTACCACCAAGGCTCAAGAATTGGTGAGTAAGCGTTGTCGGGGTCCTACCTCAACTGCTGGTCCTGTTTCGAAGAGGGCTCGGAGGGAATTAGCAACAGAAGTCTCTCCCTCGGAAGGCATTTCTGCTGGAGTTGAGGACTGTCCTGAAGACCTCTTTATCATGGTTGAGGAACCGCCAGAGGATAAAACTCTCCCCAGTTTAATCCGTGCTCCTAGGTCGCACCGAGGGACCTGTAAGATTGCGGGAGAGGGGGAATTGGTTGACAAACTCACTATATCTGACGAGGAAGTACAGCTCGTGGGAGGGAATGTCCAAATTCCAGGGTTCTCAGCTCGGCCTGAGCCTTCTTCTGCTCGTGAAGGGAGAGATAAGGCACAGCGGTCAGGGCCTCCTAGTGTCTTCATCTCCAGCGCTCGGATAATCGACCCTAGTCCTACCACTGGGGTGATTGGTGGCAAGGCTCCGGTCACCGAGGACCTTTGCGTTGAACTGTCGTCTTCCGCGTCTGATAGGGAAAGCGACTTTGGAGATAAAGTCGACTACGGCCATGAACGCCGGCTATAATCCCTGCTGAAGGTATAACTTCTTCGCCTGTCGAGGTGATGGAAACAGAGTTGACCCAGCCCAAGGGGATTGAGGCTTCGGCCGCTGAGATAACCTCGGAGGGGGCAGCTGTTGAAGTTGGGGAGCCTTCCCCTTTGCCCTCTGTTAAAACAATCATTGAGGCTGAGGAGGCTCTCACTCCGCCGGTGGAGAAGGCTACTGCTGAAGCTGGGGAGACTCCCATTCTACAGGACTCGATGCCTCTGGACCTCGATCCTAGTAAGGCAGCTCTGACTGAGGGGGCTCAAGTGGGGAGTCTGACGATCAGCACCCTTCCAGAAGGCCCCACAGCTCAATCCTCGGTGGAAGTTTCTGAGGAGGTTGTGCTTACAGCTCCTTCCTTGGTCGTGGAAGCTCCTGCAGAGGCAGCGCTCCCGGAAGCGCCAATGGGTAGTCTTGTTCTGGCCACATCGACGGCTGGCACGGCTCTTGTGCGAGAAGACCCGCCCTATATCCCTTGTCCCGTGACAGAAAAAGGGTCGGGAAGCTTCTTAGGTGGTGAAGCCATGGGGATCTGGCACGTCAGATGGTGCGACAATTCTTCACCTCGATGGGATCATGTATTGATCTCATCTTCCGTGGACACAGCACCTTCCAGTTCGCCCAGAGGCTTCTTGAAAATATGGCCGTGAGCGTCGAATTGGCGGGAGGCCCTTCACTTGCCAGGGCATGCCTGCGGGGGTAGAGCAACTTGGAGATAACCTGCGGGAGCTGGAATCTTTGGAAGATGCAGGCTCTTCCGGCGAGGCCCAGGCCATCCTGACTAGGCTCCTAGCTGCTCAGGAACGGGAGCGACAGGAGGCGGAGGCGCAGATCACTGCCGAGATCCGTGACCTGAATATTCCAAGGCTGAATTTCAAAAATTAGCCGGAGATTCGAGGGAATCTGAGCTCAGTGTGCAGAGCACGGAGCAGGTCATCCTCAGAACTCGGGACATTATTGCCAAGGCGGAAGCTGTTCTTGCACTAAATGAGGAGAAACTTGTCTCCCTCAAAAAGGAGTTTGAGGAGCAACGGGCCGCTATGGCGCGGGCTGAAGAGAGTCTGTCTCTGCAATCTTCCAGGGTGGACTCTCTGCGGATGCAGCTGTCTGCCAGAAGTTTCTTATCTGAGGCGGAGCTGCGGGACCGGGCTATCATGGAGGCTGAGAGGACGCGCCAGCATGAGATTCACCGCCTTAGGGAACAAATCCGTTCCTTGGTGAACCAGGACATTAGCCTTCTTTTCTTCTTCTTTTTTTTTGAAAAGAAAAGGGACACTCTATTTATTAAGAGTGTTTGTATCCACTTCTATCATTTTTTTTTTGATATAATAGAAGTTTTCTTTGAAGCTTTTGTCCCAATTTCTTTGTCCTGTTGTGGATGAGTCCAAACTCTTGATCACTAGTCGTGATTACGGAACTTAGGTAGGACTAAGTTCTTTTAATGGGACGCGGTCTTGGCGAGACGCGGCATTAATCCCACAGGGTGAAACGCGGTCATCAGTCTACCGGAACTTAGATTTCACTAAGTCCTTTTGATGAGACGCGGCGTCAATCACAAGTCGGAACGCGGTCTTCTTGATGAGATGCGGCGTCAATCAAAAGATGAGACACGGCATTGATCCGTAAAGTAAGACGCGGCTGTCAGTCCCTGGGGTGAGACGCAGCGTCAATCACAAGGTGAGACGCGGTTCTTAGTTCATGAGAACTTAGGCAGGACTAAGTCCTTTTGACAAGACGCAGCATCAATCCATAGGGAGACGCGGCCATCATTGTTTCATGAGACGCGGCATTCGTTCAGGGAGACGCGGCTCTGAATAACGCGGATCTGCTTCTGCGAAGAAGGAAGCGGATCAGGCAGACGCGGGAGACGCAGCCTTGTGCCTTTCCCTTAATTCTGAGGGGACGCGACTTTGACTCGCGCAGGCATCTTTCTGGGACGCGGATGGGTGGATAGTTCTTCAATCCGCGTCTGGGTGTAAACTCCCAGGCGTTACATACAGCCTGTCATAGGGATTTGGTGTGATCTTTAAACGTCAGATGCGGATTTTCCGCTTTGTTTCCCGAAGCAGTTGTCCACGCGTCGGCTGCTGATTGGGCTTGAGTATTGATTCTCTTAAATGAGAAACCAGTGCGGGCGGTTGGAGATCAGCGCCAGCGGCGGTTCTCGAAGCAGCGTTACACGCGTCCGGCCTTTATTGGATCTTGGCAGTTGTGCAGTTATTAATGCCGGCGGTTCAGATTACGGGGCCATTAACCGCTGTTATCAGGAGCTGCCTATAAATAGGGCGCCCCTTTCTCCCTTCAATCCTGCCTTTGGACTATTTTGTTTTTTGAGAGAGCGCTTTGAGAACTTTCATCTTCCTCAGACAGTTGTCTCCATGGATGAGGATGGTTCTGAAGATGACCCAGGGCTTTTAAGCCCTTGTTTGGTCTCTTTAGGAGAAAACACCTCTTTGCCCTGTGACCGCGTTTGCGTCCTGGTGCAGAGATTACAACTCTTGACGGAGGTCTCCACGGGTATGCCGTTCGTTTCACCATGACATTTTAGATTCACCATGGCCTGTACCTTGGCTTCATGTCATCTGGACCCCCTCATGAAGTCTGCATTGGTGCATTCCTTCTGGATTTGTACCATGGACCTGAACTTCTCCGGACGCGCGTGCAGGAATCTTTGGCCCTTGGTGTTGGGCGTTTTATGGCTTATGCCTTAGTGCGTTTCATGGCCAATGCCTTGGACGAATTCCAAAAAAGGTTTCAGACCCGCACCTTGCAACTCCTGTTCATGGAGATGGCAATTTTCGGCGTCTGTGCCTTTTCGGCGTTTGTGCTCTTTGACCTAGGCACAGAATGGGACGCGTTTTGATTCGCGTTTGTCTCTGCTGACGCAACAGTTTGGCTTGCTGCACGTGTCATTCCTGCGTCTTGGTAGACTGCATGGATCATTCCCGCATTTGGCTGACTGCGTGGATCATTCCCGCGTTTGCCTCTGCTGACTTAGTTTTTCTCTGTTACACTAAGCTGCAGATTGTTCTAATTCTCTCTTTTTGTTCCTTGCAGGCTTGCTGGGCCCTTGGAAGAATACTTCGGTCGGCGAACTCGTTCAACCTTCACCTATGAGAGAATATATTATGGTCCTCGTCACCTATAAGAGAGTATATTACATCTCTGACGAGGACCCAACCCTCGCCAAGGTCTCTTCAGATCTGGTGCAAGAGACGGATAGGCTGAGTACCGGCGAGGGTGGTCCGGCGGTTGCGGCGGCGGATGAGATCCTCTTCCTCTCCCACTCCAGAAGTCACATCAAGGACACTCCGTTGGATGGCCTGCTGGGGAAAGGGATGGTGATGAAACCCCAGAAGTGACATCGAGGACAGTTAAAGTCCGTGAGTCTTCTGCTGGGGGAAGGATCAATTCTTGAAGGAAGAGTTGCCAGACTTTTTGCTGCCGCTGGACCGAGTGGAGGGTGGCATCCTTTGTGATGACTCCGAAACTTCTGCTCTTACCCCAAGAGTGACTCCATGTTTGTTGGATAGTCTCCTAGGGAAAGAGACGCGCCTGAACGAAGGGTTGCAGGACCTTCCATTGCCACTGGACCTCAAGAACACCATTGCTCTTGGCTTGGTCAGCTAGGGCGCTTTCGAAGTTGGCGTCACGCATCAAAGTGCAACCGGCTCCAATTGTGCACCTGGGATCAGATGCAGTTTCAAGGAGTGAGTACGGCCTCAGAGAGAGAGAGAGGGACTTCTTTGTACTCCTTAATTGTAACACTCAATCTTATTGTATAAGAGAGCGTTTGTATCACTTTCATGTGTTTGGATATGAATAAAAGTGACACTTTTCTTTTGCTTCTTTCTGTTGTCTTGAACGTTTTGTTTTAGAAGCCAAAGAATAATTTTGGTGGACCCGCCACTTTATAAAAGAAAGTGACGAGTGGAGCGCGTACCCCAGAGAAGGTGAACTTTTATCAAGGATTTGGGATTAACTTGATTTAAGATCAGCTGGGGATTTTGATGGAAGCATTGTTTATCGGTGTAGTGTTAACCAACACTGCCTCCAGAATGAATTTGATACTCGGTTGGGGAGAATATCAAATGAAACTAGACTCGTGGGGAATCTAGTAAGATTTTACCGTTAGAGGTGTGATATTAACTTAACGGTTTAGAAGTAGTCTTGTCAGAAGTGTAATATTAACTTGACAAGGATGTGAGTTAGAGGTGTGATATTAACCTAACTCATCAGCATCTCAGTTTTATTTGGGAAAACTGAGGGTGTCACTGTCATAGGTGTGATGTTTAACTTAACAGTGATAGAAATGCTAGAGGTGTAATGTTGAACTTGGCATTAGTCGTCTTGGCTTAAAGAAGTCAAGGAAAGGTCATAGCCATAGGTGTATTGTGAACTTAGCAATGACTCGGATGCTGGAAGTGTAGTGTTAACTTGGCATCGTTCATCTCGGCTTGGACAAGGAAGTCGAGGAAAGGTCATAGCCATAGGTGTATTGTTGAACTTAGCAATGACTCGGATGCTGGAAGTGTAGTGTTAACTGGCATCGTCCATTTTAGCTTCGATATGGAAGTCTGAAGAAAGGTGACTATCAGAGGTGTGATATTAACTTGACAGGCACTCGATGTACTGCTTAGAGGTGTAATGTTAACTTAAACAGTAATTTGTCAGAGGTGTGATATAACTTGACAAGGATTTGCTTGCGATAGGAGCAATTTGAGGACCTGTCATTCTATTGATGAGAATTGACAAGTGGAATTTGAGGTGCCAGAGGTATAGTGTTAACTTGGCAAATTTGAGAGTTTGTTACTCTATGCAGAGTTAACAAGCCAGGTTTGTACTCGACAAAGAGTATTCATTACAGAGGTATAGTGTTAACATGGTAATGATTGCATTTGTGGTCCCACCATTCTATGGATGAGAATTGGTAAGGGATTTTTGGAGGGAAGAGTGGAATCAAATCCACTTAGGATTTTTAGCAAACCCTCAGCTGTCAACGGATTTGAGGTGCCTTTACCAACTACCGTTAGAGTTGGGCTAGCCATGCTATTCCCCTCAGCATGATGAGTTGTCGAGGACTTATATTGGGCTTAAAGGCCAACATTTTCCTCTATCCTTAGCCGTCGGAGGCGTCGGATCAAATGGGAACGTGTCCCTTAGGATTTTAGCAAATCCTCAGCTGTCAACGGGTTTGTCATGCTTTACCAACTACCGTTTGAGTTGGGCTAGCCATGCTATTCCCCTCAGCATGATGAGTTGTCGAAAACTTATGTTGGACTAAAAGCCAACATTTTCCTCTATCCTTAGCCATCAAGGGCGTCGGATGTTTGATCAGAGGTGTATTTTTAACTTGATCGGTGGAAGAATGCCATCTAGGGATAGTATTTCTTCAGGAATTTGCCATTGATTGGCATCATGAGTGTATCGCCATTTGAGGTTATGAGGCGATACGATCCATTTGAGTAGACTGACTCTACCACAAATGGTCCTTCCCATTTGGGTTGGAATTTTCCTTTCGTCTTGTGCGTCATGACCATGGGTCTTCGGACGGCTAAGACGAGGTCGCCTTCTTGAAAGTTCGCGATTTGACTTTCTTGTTGAAGGCTCTGGTGATACGAGCTTGGTAAAGCTCGATTTGTTGTTGGGCCTGAAGACGCTTGTCGTCCAAGGCTTCCAATTCTTGGAGTCGCTGTCGATGCTTCTCCTCTGTTGTCATTTCCGCTGTCAAAGCGACGCGAAGAGATGGAATTTGGATTTCCAGTGGAAGGACGGCTCGCATCCGTACACCAAGGAAAATGGCGTGGCTTTAGTTGGGGTTCGCACAGTCGTGCGATAGGCCCATAAGCATTCGCCCAACTATCGTCCCAGTCTCGTTGACTTTTCGAGACGAATTTCTTGAGAAGCTTGCCAATAGTCTATTGAAAGCTTCTGCGAGGCCGTTCGCGGGCGGATAGTATGCCGTTGATGACACACTCTGGATTCTGAACTTGGCGCAGAATCTCTGAAAAGCCTGGCTGATGAACTGGGGTCCATTGTCATGGACAATCCGCCGAGGCACACCGAACCGGTAAATAACGTGATGTTTCACGAACTTGATCACGTTAGAAGATTTCACCTCTTGCAAAGGGATAGCTTCGGCCCACTTTGAGAAGTAATCGGTTATCGCTAGAATGAACCGATGTCCCTTTGATGATGGTGGGCTGATAGGACCAACCACGTCCATCCCCCACATTTCGAACGGCCAGGTAGAGGTCGTAGAGTGGAGGTATCCTGGTGCTTGATGGATGAAATCGCCATGTATTTGACAGGCGTGACATCTTTTGGCATAGGCAACAGCATCGGCAACCATCTTGGGCCAGTAGTAACCCAATCTTTGGAGTCGGTTTGCCAGCTTCGGGCCAGGTTGATGAGCTCCACACGTACCATCGTGGGCTTCTTTCAACACTTCGTGGGCTTCTTTTAATGAGAGGCACCGGAGCAGGATCCCATCATGCGATCTACGATACAATGTTCGCGAAATCGCATTGTAGTAGAATTTGGAGGCTTTCCTTCGGATGGCAGCCGCCTCCCTGGTGTCTTCAGGCAAGATGCCGTACAAGACAAAATCAATGTAGGGGAATCGCCAGTCTTTAAGTTCTGGATCGGTCGACACTTCAAGTGTTTCCTTACCGCGACGATCTCCCGTTGACCTCTGGTAGTCTCCGAGGGGACTTTTTGGGCAGTATAGGTCGTGGCTATAGACGAATACTTCTCCATTGCTCCGGCTGGAAGAGCTAAGGAGGCAGCAAGGGATGCAAGTGCATCTGCATGCGCATTTTGCTTGCGCGGTACATGGTCGATGTAGAAGTTTGAAAACCTCTCGGCCATGTGGATTGTCGCGTTGTAGTAGGGTACTAGATCTTCATGCCTGACCTCATACTCTCCGCGAACTTGGCTGACGATGAGTTTAGAATCACCGTATGCCTCGAGATTTTTAACGCCAATCTCATCGGCGAATTGCATCCCAATCAAAAGGGCGTTGTATTCCGCCACATTGTTGGAACAGGGCTCGGTAACGAGATAGCTCGGGGAATCACGTAATTTTGTGGGGAGACGAGTACTACTCCTACCCCCGCAACTGTATGTCCCTTAGAGCTTGTTCTCGATGCGCCATCGAAGAAAAGTTGCCATACTTGTCCTTCGAACAATGTCTGGGTCAGGCAGGCTTCGGCGACCTCGTCTGGGAGATCCTCGTAGAGTTTGGCTGCCCTGGGATCTGGGTGTTCAGCTAAGAAGTCCGCCACCGCTTGTCCCTTAATAGCCTTTTGTGGCAGAAAATGCATCTCATATTGTGATAGCAATATGGCCCATTTTGCCAGCCGGCCATTTAGTGAAGAAGGCTTTGTCATAAGTAACCTCAGGGGGTTGACTTTGGATATGACATTTATGGTTTGGCCCACCAGATAGTGTCGCATTTTCTGAATGGCGAACACCAGTGCCAAACATTCCTTCTCGATCGGGTTGTACCGATGTTCGGCTCCGATCATCGTTCTACTTAGGTAGTAGATTGCTTGTTCTCGCCCCTGGTCATCATTCTGAGCTAGTAGAGCTCCCAAAGAATGATCCATTGATCGGACGTACACCAGGAAAGGCTTTCCGGATACCGGAGCTGCCAGGACTGGTGGTTGGGTGAGGTAGTGCTTGATCTCCTCAAATGCTTGCTGGCAAGCGTCGTCCCAAATGAACGAAACGCCCTTCTTCATCAGCTTAGCGAAGGGTTGGCATCTCCCGGAGAGATTTGAAATGAATCTGCGGATGTATGCCAATCGTCCTTGTAATCCTCTGAGCTCCTTGAGGCTTCTGGGGGGTTGCATCTCTTGGATAGCGCGGACTTTCTCCGGATCCAAATGGATTCCTGTGGAAGTCACGACAAACCCTAGGAATTTGCCACTGGCTACCCCCAGGAAGGACTTGGTGGGGTTCATCTTCAATTGATGAGCCCGCATGATGTCGAAGACCACCCTCAGGTCTGCTATGTGATCACCTTTAGTGCGGCTTTTCACCGCAATGTCGTCGACATAACATTCCACCGTTTTGCGTATCTGCCGATGGAAAATGGCATTCATGGCCCTTTGGTAGGTTGCCCCCGCATTTTTCAGACCGAAGGGCATGACGGTGTAGCAATATACCCTAGAGGTGTCCTGAAGGAGGTGTGCTTTTCGTCATCGGGATACATCTTGATTTGATTATATCCTGAGAACCCGTCCATAAAGGACATTCGCTCGAATCCACAAGTATTGTCAATCATGACATCTGTGATTGGCAATGGGAATTCGTCTTTGGGGCAGGCCTCGTTTAGATCACGGAAGTCGATGCAGATCCGGATCTTCCCGTTCTTCTTGGCGACGGGGACGATGTTGGCTACCCAGTCGGGATGCTGTTCCTCCTGATAAAGCCGGAATCGATAAGCTTCCTGACTTCTGATTGGATTGCCTCCATTGCTCTGGACGGAACCGTCGCTGCTGTTGTTTAACGGGCTTCATGTCCGGATTGATGTTGAGGCGATGCATAGCCACTTGAGGATCAAGTCCAGGCATGTCCTCATAATTCCAGGCGAAGACATCTATATACTCTTGTACAAGAGATATTAGATCCTTCTTCTCTGGAGGCGACAGGCCGTCACTTATGAAGATGGGTTTAGGATTGTCTTCATCTCCTAGGTTGACTTGAACAACCTTGTCTTCTGTGGGTGGCTCACGCTGTTCAAAGCGGGTGTCCCAAAGAGCATTCAAATGTTTGATCCAAGGATCTGTATCGGATTGGATCATTTCTTCATCTTCATCCTCCAGATGGCTTGTCGAAACCATGTTTACTGAAAGCCCTTTGAAGATGTTGCCGACACTGACATCTGATTCCCATGACGACGTGTCTGATGAGCAGTCATGACTTGACAGTCTCTCCGAATCAGAGGCTGATGGCACTGGAGTTGATATATAGCCCAACCCCCGGCGCGTCCGATGATAGTAATCAGGGGTTTTCCCTTTCGGTACAAAGGATCGAAGCAGTGTTCTTCTTCCTTTTCCGAAGTTCAACCCAGGCCTGTTGGTTAGATCATACCCCATGCGCTTCATCATCTTGAGCGTTCTTGGTTCATAATGATCGAACTGAGGGGATTCATCCTCACCTTCCGATTCTTCGTGGGGCATTGGTTCAGATGCGATTCGCCCAAAAAGTATTGGTCTTTGGCCTTTTCGTCCGGCTGGAACCATGAATACAGACTCTTGCGCGTCACCATTATCTTGGTATGTCCCGAAGGATGATTTCACCGGTACATGCAAAGATGTCAAGGCATCTATTGCCGACCAGAGGTCATCGTCCACGTCGGTAGTGGTATCCGACGGTATTGAATCGGAAACATACACAGGGAAATACGCAAAGTCTAAATCTTCATTAATGTACCAACCACCCGCATCGTCGGTGGTATCAACATCGAGCTTATTAGTGCTCTTTACAATGGGCTCCAACTCCCACAGGCACTCTTCTTTCTCAGGCTCAACGTCAGCTTCATTACCAGAGTCTGGCTCCTCTGGTTGTGGGGTTTCATTAGTCTCCTCCGGATCCTGATATAAGAGGGAGTCCGTGAAATAATTTTCAACCCCTTTAAACGGATGCCTTTCGGCAATCAACGTTCGGACCTGTCCACTCTCGTCAATGTATTTCATGACTTGGTGGAGAGTAGAGGGAACGATGGAATTGCGGTGAATCCATGGTCGTCCCAGCAACAGGTTGTAGGAAGTGTCCGCGTCAATGACGTAACACGTCACTTCTGACTTGAGGCTCCCGATCTGGCATTTGAGCTTGATCTTCCCCATTGGGCGGGAGCTGTTGGCATTGAACCCGTAAATAGTCGTCTGGGTAGGGCTCAGACGATGGGTAGGAATGCCTAGAAACTGCATAACCCGGCGAGGTATGATGCTCAGCGCGGACCCTGGGTCTACCTGGATGCGGTTCACCTCGGATGACCCAATATACCCTGTGAAGTATAGGGGTCGGTCATGCTTCCCTTTAACCTGCATGTCATCTGTTGTGAAGGTGATGCGGGAGCATTTGGGGAGGTGTGGAGGCAATCCTCTTCATCTTCCTCCCTTGGCACGCGGGTCATAAAGACCTCAGCATTTGCCAGAGCTTCTTGTAGAGCCTCTCTGGTTGACTTTGATAGCCTCAGGAGCTCATACAAGGTAATGCGTGCCGGGATGTTGGCTAGTTGAGCCAAGACGTCGAAGGTAAGGTGTCGAGGATCCTTCCGTTACACCTTTCGCAAGAACTCGAGAAAACCGAGTTTCTTTCTGCTTCTCCCCAGGCTGTTTAGAGGAGGGTTGGCTGGTTCCACGGCTGGTTGCGGAGAAGCCGCTGCTGTCTCGCCGTACTGCTTCAAGTATGCCTGTCCTGAACGGGTCCCCGCCGTAGGTTGGCTGGGCTCTGCGGCCAGGACTATTGTTTCCTCTTCTGAGTCAGTCAGCGAGGGAACATCAGTGTCCGCTTCTCGAGAAGAGGCGCATATCACATGGCAAGATGAAGCCTTCCCTTTGCCTTTGGACTTCCTGTTGGTCACAGTCGTCCATTGTTGCTCGTCGACGAGGTCAGGGTGGACCCACATGATTTCCCCTCGAGGTGTAGGGACGGGTACCAAGCCTTTCTCCTGCTGCTGATGAGGGTCTGTGTTGACCACCCTCAGTTCTCCTTTCGGGACAGAGATCACCCCCACGGGTGTCGGGGGTCGTGTCCCAAACTGGAGAATCGACGTCATGTTGGCCGTCATCTTCTTCTGCTCCGGTCGGAGTTTTAATACCTCCGCGTCAATCAGAGCTTGAAGGATGTCCTTAAAGACATAGCAGCTTTTGGTAGGATGTCCGAGCATCCTGTGGTATAAGCAGTAGGTGGGATTGTCGGTCTTGCCGACCTCCTCCGGGCGTCTAATTTCAGGGAGCTTCAGTCGATTGCTCTTGTTGAGTAGCTTGAAGAGCGAATCGACGTGTTCCTCCTTGAAGGAATACTGCTTGTTGGGGCGTGGCTGGCTTGAAGAGCCACTTGCCCTGCCTGTTTGAGGTTTGGTGGGAGATTTGGTCTCCGTCGCCAAATTATCCTTCCGCTTGGTTTGGAGGGATGTGTCTGGTGCACGCCTTGTCGACCTCTCTGGCCTGGGCTTGCCTTCTTCCGCTCTGACGCGGGCGACAATCTCCTCAGCCTGTTCACCTTGCTGGACTAATTGTTTCCAGGTGCGGCTTTCAGCAACTCCTATTTGAGCAAGGAGTGAGGTTTGGAGATTATGGCGACATGTTTCCACCAGGGTGGCCTGGGTCATGCCGCTTGGACATCGGAGTGCCATGTTCCGAAATCTTTCTACGAAAGACTTGACGGACTCTCCCTTTCGCTGTTTTGTAGCTAAAAGGGTAGGCATTGTGACCTCCGAATCATCTTCGAAGAAGCGTGTTAGAAACAGCTTCTCCAAGTCGCCCCAGTTCTTGATGGAACCTTCGGGGAGCTTCATGAACCATTCAAAGGCCAACCCTTTCAGGGTGCCGATGAACAGTCGCGCCAGGATGGCATCGTTATCTACCACATTCCCGGTCTGGGATTTGAAGTAGTAGATGTGCTGGTTGGGTGACCCCTTCCCGTCGAATGCTTGGAGAGTTGGAGCCTTGAACTTAGGAGGGTACGGGACTAAGTCCCACTCGGCCGGATAGGGCCGGACTACCCCAGCTTCTTGGAGGCCTTTACGGTTGGTAAGGGCCTCGAGGCGCTGCTCCAGTTGACTCATTCTTTTAGCATGAGCCTTTCCCGGGGTCTGGTCGCTTCTTGCCTGCGACGAGGGCTTGGACACATCCGAGGTAGATCGTCGTGTCTCGTCAGAAGATTCGGAGGGTGGGCTTCCTCCCTTTCTCCCTTTCCCCTTCGGTCGTCTAGGAGGAGATCTCGCTCTTTCTTCGAGCAATTTCTCAAGCATATGCTTGAGGGAGTCAATGGATCTCTGTTGAGAGGCGATTATATCCATCTGGTGCTTCTGCGTCTGTTCTAAACGCCTGGTCGTCTCCTCAGGAGTGTCGGCCATGTAGGCGGAAGCCTCCTTCTCGACGGAAGAGTTTGAAGCCTGCGACTCCACTATAGCGGAGTGAGAACCACCCATTCTAATGCCGCGGGCTAAGGCATTATAGTCAATTGGGGGAATGGCCCCTGTCCGGGTGCGAGTGTGTTGATACACCCCCTCCGGTTCAGAGTCAGATTCCTCTGAGTTGACCATTAGTTGTTTTCCCTTGCTTCTGCTAGTCATGTTTGCAGTAAGCTCCGGGTATTCAACATCTGAGAAGGTTCTCCTCCTGTGGGAGCGTCTTCTCTTGGCTGATGGGGGAATCAGGGTCAGCTGTCTAATTAAAGACGGCTGGTGCACGCCTGACTCGCAATGGCATCCAGAGAGCATCTGGATGAGCTGTTGACAGCAGCATGGAGAAGTGGTCTGATTGGCACTCCTCTTCCTTGTCAAATAATCCCTCAGATCTGTGGGAGGGGGATTAAAGAGACTGGTCTCGCAACGTCGACGACGGGAGACAGTCATGTGCTGTTCAGCCTGGACACAGGTTTCAGAAACGCGGCTGTTGCGTCGCGGCTGCGTCACGCGCGTCTGGCGTCTCTGTTGATATGAGACGCGACTTTCGCGTTGCTGTCTGCTGCGTTGGAGCAGAGAGACTTGGGAGAGAGTGGGCTGCTGGGCCCCACGCCTATGGGCGCGTGCTTCCTGCGTTTGACAAGACGCAGAAGCTTCGCTTCGGCGTTTGGCAAGTTGGTCTTCAGAGGGCTCAACTTGGGGAGTCTCGCGTTTGGGTCGCCAAACACGGACCTCTCGCACTGGACGAGGTGCGGGCAAGGCATCGGATCGTACGCTGCGTTCAACCCCAGTCAGAAAACCAACGGTTCCGACCGAGTGTTGACGCGCGCGTCTTCTCTGTCGACGCTCGGCATTCCGATTGCGCCGTGGAGGAAGAGAGAAGCCAACAACTTCCTGGTTTGTAGAACCAGGGGTGTTTGCCACGCGGGTCTCCTGAGAGACGCTGACGCGGGCGTTCTGTGCGACACGGTCGATCGCACCAGTAGATGTGCCGGGGACCACGCGGGCCTTCAGAGAGGCGTTGGCGCGTGTGTTCTGCGCGGCGCGGTTGATCGCAGCAGAGGAGTCTGAGGTTACGCGGGCCTTCTGGGAGGCGTCGGCGCGTGAACCAAACTTGGCACAGTGGGCAGCAGGAGCACCCGACAGAGCCTCAGATTGGGCTTCAGGGGGCTGTCCACTTGAGACCCTGCGGCAGACGCGGGTCTTTGGGCTCTTGGAGCCAGAAGAGAGGAACTCTTCATACTTCGCCTGGTCGAACTCGACGACGAGGGATTCGACCATTTTCCCCTTACGGAGAACGTCATCTTGCACCACGGTGCGCTCGTCAGTAACGAAGATCCCCAGCGGAGTCGCCATCTCTTGTAGGGGCCGGAGGAAAACTTGGTGGTCGGAGAAAGTGGTTTTAGTTATAAAAGATTTCCTTGATTCAAGCGAAACGATTACAACCAAAAGAACTACTCTTCCCTCTTTTCCAGTTACAAGGGAGGGAGGATGTCTGAATCTTCCCTTTGTTTAAAGCTGGGTTCTTCGTGTGGCGATGGAGAGTGAATCTTGTTCTCCGTTGACCAGATGACCGTCCTAGACCGTCGGGGGTCTTCTCTTCGGTCGGTAGAAAGAGTAACTCAGCTCCGTCTACCAAAACTCTCAAAGAGGAGGTAGGCGAAGAGCGGCTAGTACTCAGTAAGCTCGCTGAAGAGTCGTGCTTCTCTCTTGATGATCCTCCTGCCTGGATTCGATCGATTTTGATGATGCCCTATCTCAAAGCTCTCTCTTCAAAACTCCGATCTTCTGCCAAGCTTCGATCCTCTCAAGCCTCTCTCTTTTTAAGCTTCTCTCCCTTCAAGCTTCTATCCAAAAACTCCGATCCTCTCTTCATAGCAAACAAGGCTATTTATAGGGATCTCAGGGGGTGAAGGTGCCTCCTGAAAACGCTCCCGAATGAGGGGCCACTACCCGCTACATGCGCGGTGACTGGCCCCGCAATCAGGGCAGTTGCAACTGAGACGCGGGCGTTGGGCCGAACGCGCCTTGAAGTTTGAGACGCGGGCGTCGAGCCAAACGCGCCTTGAAGTTTGAGACGCGGGCTTCGGGCCTTCACGTCTGGATGCTGAGGCGCGGGTGTCGGGCCGACGCGCCTTGATGCTGAGACGCGGGCGTCGGGCCGATGCGCCTGGATGCTGAGACGCGGGCTTCGGGCCGACGCGTCTTGATGCTGAGACGCGGGCTTCGGGCCGACGCGTCTGAACGTTGTGACGCGGGTGTAGAGCCAACGCGTCTTAATGCTGAGACGCGAGCATCGATTTCTCGCGTCCAGAGCTTGAGACTCTGCTTCCTTAATGGCTGGTCTGTTAGTCATTTTTAGACAGCCTACAACCGCAGAGGAAAGTTGAAATCTTCGCACGAAAGCCTTTGCCCATGCCCAAGATCAGAACTGGGGCAGCCTGCTTACAAGAGACAAGCATTCCCGATCCTCTCACCAAGCCCGCTCCGAGACTACAAGCCAACAGAGCAATTCACTCCGCTCAGGCCTTTATCAACGAAGCTTTCAAACACCATCAAGGATCAATCCCGGTCAGGCGTCCGAGGCCCATCTAGTACGATCCCCACATCCCGGAGCAGAAGAGTATTGCTCTTACTATGACGGTAAGGAGCACAAGATCATCCATTACCGGAGCCTTTAAAAGTATCGGGGAGAATTCATCTGTCAAGATTTCCTCAAGGAATATATTTTCAGACCCGAAGCAGTCTCTGGGGTCCGAGCAGTTGAGTGCACCTCCTACCCAACCACAGCACACGATCACCTAATACAAGGCAATCGAGTGATCTGCTCATACCTCCCCTAACAGGGCAATACCCCTATCCGTGATCTCCCCTGAACTTTAATTTTCATGTATTTCATTTTATTATCAAATGAAATTATATTCTGCTCCTAATCATTTTCAGCGTACTTTGCTGCTGGGTTTTCTTTCTCACTTGGAGTTCAATGCTTGTACGCTCCGTTATGAATTTCACCCCCTCTCGGGGACAGCAACACGAGCAATTGCTACAGGCTCTTCTTATCCTACAGCCATTTGTACCTTGGTAGTTTTTCTCTGTCGGGCGCGGAACAAATGCCGGCCTACAGGCCCTCATTCGAACCTACGGGCGAATTTATAGGCAAATGTACCTCTGGTGTTTTTCCTCTACCAGGCGCAGAACACAAATGTCAGCCTATGGTCGGATGAACCTCGAGCAGTTTCTATCTGCCAGGTCTAAACCGGATCGTCGCTCAGTTTTGGGTTCCACTCTCGATCGGAGCAGACGCATCCGATTTGTCGATGGGTCGCACTCACACTTCAGGTCCTTACTAAGTTCACAGCTTCGCTAATAGGGCAAAACCCCCACTCAGAAGTAACTGTGAACCCAACTCCACTGCTGGGATTCCCCCACTCGGAGGCCCAACTTCGCTGCTGGGATTCTCCCCACTCGAAGGTCTGGATCCTCACTCTGTTATAGGTCTTACCCCTGTTCAGAGTAGATTTATCCAATCTGTCATTGAATCATTCCCCTACTTCAGCCCCCTTCCTAATTTGCAGATAAACATTCTGGAGAGCCGACAACTGTACGAAACATATAGTATATACATGATGGTTTCCTTGTCTGGATTATCTCATCAACGTACTAGTTTCGTCTGGTTAGAGGCTGGTGAAAAGAGCGATCATCCAGGTATTATGTGAACACGACCTTTGCGTATGCTTATATGTATTGCTCATCTCGAGATAACACGGATTATGCATGTTTAGTCTGTAATTGCACATGACATATGATATATACATAAGGGTTTTCTTGTTTGGATTATCCCCTTGACGTACTAATTTCGTGTGATTAGAAGGTGGGTATGCATAGTTTCGTTAGCCCAATCTGTTTAATTTCTTTCGAGTTTATAATAGTTTTATCATTACTCTTATTATGCTACATCTAACATTTAATTTAAGTCATTCCATTGCATGCTTGTGTGCGCATCATCCTTCCTCCTCTCATCCAATGGGCATTTGTACCCCTGGTTGTTTTCTTCTACCAGGCGCGGAACACAAATGCCAACCTACGAGCTCCTTCCATTGTGGGTTTCACCCCAATCGGAGTCCTTACTCTGCTGCATGGATTTTTTCCTCTCAGAGTTTCCAGTTCACTGCTCTGCTGATGAGTCAAATTCCCACTCGGAAAAAATCAAGAATCTAACTCTGCTGCTGAGATTTTCTCCACGCGGAGGTCAAAAGTTTGCAGGTACCACTGATAGGACTACCCCATTCGGAAACGACAGTGCAGGCTTACCAAATCACTCCCAAAATAGACCAACCATGCCGGCAATAAAGATCAGCACTCTGTAGAGGTGTGATCATTTCGATTTCAAAAGCCAACGGTAAAGCAAGCTAGGCAAAGATCTAAGCAAATATTTCATTCCAAAGAAATTTATATATGTTTTATTCTGAAAAGTCCTTCCATTCCGAATACATTCCTTCAAATACATACTTAATTACATCTAACAAGAGTAATACATAGTTCAATTACAGTATTGTGTTTACTTTTTTTAAAAGGAAATACAGATGATCCCGATCTGAACCTTTCATCCTACCACTACGTCCCGCCACACCTCTGAACTCTGAGAACATGTCCTCCAGAGAACATCCGCCAAAAGGCACGACCTCATTGCTCACATCACTATTCAGGATCCTCGGAAGAAGCTACGGGAGGTTCCTTCACAAAAATAAGAGATCTTTTAGATGAAATATCTTCTAATCTCCGCCTGGAACACACCTCCAAGGAAGTCAGACCGGAAACACCCTCCGCACATTTCAGGGAGAACGACAAGAATCCCCAAGAAGCCCTCCAAAGCAACGGCAATGCCCCGGGCTTCAGACGGACTCCGGTAAGATACAAGACAATGATAATATCGCACCACGTCCCTATACTCCGAAGAAGAGGTATAACCCTGAAAGAGAGTGATTCATCAGCGGGAGCCTATACATAAACACTCTATTTTCTCTTCTTATTGCTCGTGGCACAGAAGGAATCCCCAGGCACGAGGCATCAGTGTTCGAGCAGACTGAAGCTTGTAAGGCATGACTGGACGGCTGTAGAATCGCATTAGCGACCTAGAGCTACCCAAGACTAGTGCCACTTCTGATCGGAGCCGGACTCTCTCCCTACCACCCTCGATGGCAACACCCTGTCACGACACCAATGTATCAGAACAGGTTCATTATGACAACTAATGCAGCGCACTAATCAGACCCCCACATGGCGAGAGCCTGGCCACTATCTCCACGTTCATCCTCTCCCTTTCCTTCCTCCATCTGGTGAAGAAGAAAGAAGAAGACATGATGACCCAGCAAAGCAGAAAAGAACTTAGAAGCAAGGGTTCCTCAGAGAAGATGACAGAAGTGATTTCATCCAAGGTTTTCACTCTATTTATAGATACAAGAGAGCCGCCTCCAATTCAAATTTACAATCCCCAGAAAACAATCTACGTCCTAAGATTTTCGGTTAACCGAATCAGCAGAAGATCAATCGTCGCCGCCAAAATATGAAACACTATTTCTCAGTCATTATGTCTCCTGGATTCGAAGAGACACATGATCTGATCTGAGAAAAATCTAGCCGATCGATCCGACAGCTGGCAGCCAATTGTATAACTTACAATTAAACAATGAAGATCCGCATTTATGATCCAGATCCTTGTCTTCCCACGAACATCAAAAGCATTAGAAGGTCTTCTGCTAACTTCGCTCTCGCGACTTCTCGTCCACATGCTCTGACAAACGAAAGAGCGGGGGACATCTGTAGTAGTCAAATTTTGACCCGTCCAAGATGACGACACATGTCCCTCACTTTTCAACTCTCCAAGGTACATTAGAGCTCTCCTCCGAAGTCCATGCTATTCTCGATCTCCTTCAGGTCCTCTCCGCTCTGAGATTTCCTCCGTTCTGAAGATTCAGCTCCGAAACAAGCAGCTCCAACATCAATCTCCGCCGACAGTTACGCCACCTATTTTTTTTTTCACGTTCATAATGTGTGACGCCACTCAGTGCGGGCAGTTATGAATAATGGCGAATTTTCCTGCATGCAATCTCAACAAGCTAGCATCACTGATCGTTATCGTTACAACAAGTCAACATGTGCAAATCGTACAGTTACAAAGATCTCGCCCACACCATCTGTCACCATACCAAGAGCTCAGTCGAGTATAAGTAAAGTTGGTCCTCCAACGAAGAATTCATTCAAGCCATGAGGGATAAGTCCTGAGAAAAGATTCAATCCCTGAAAAAAAGGAGCCTAATTCTGATCCTGACACCCACATTCATCTTTTGGATTCCTATAATTCTTGTAACTTGAGAATTATAGTGAAGCTCCTTCTCTCCGTGATTTTCCCTATTAAGATTTTTCACGTAAAATCTCGTCTCTCTTTTTTCTGTGTTGTGCTTTGTTTACGTGCGCTATCCCATTTAATCATCTATTGCTTGTGGTGAAAATCGATTGTCCAATCACTTGTGGCGGAAAATCACTACCACAGTCATGTCTTATGGTACATCATAAAATTTACAAGACTTACACTCTAACGTCAAGTGCTGAACTGCATTAATCTTAAGTTCATCACTGTTATTTGAATAAAGTCGTAAAACTCATTTTAGCAGCACAGTCATATCATTGGTGCAGCCATTCTAATTTTGGTGTCTCCATGATTCTTATTGTTCATAGTAGCAAAGTGCTGGTCGTTCATAGTCAATATCTTCTCTTTCTGGCCCTTTTTATGGTAAATTTATTATGTAACCCATTAGTTTTGCTGCTTAGAGCTTTAAACCAGTTTACATACATTAGATATGGTAGGCAAACTCTAGATTGTTCAGTTCTGGCATTGGTTTGTAACTTGTAAGATGGCTCTTTTATGGAGTCTGCTTGACTGCATCCTTGTCTCCAGAAAATTTGGACAAATTTCTCTCTTATTTCTTTTATTTCAGAATCATGTCACTTTATGCAACTCTAATGTCAATGGAAGTTATTAAAGAAAAAAAAAAAATCATCTGAGAGATTTGTCTCATCGTATCGAAATATCAATGGAAATACAAAAAATTCATCTGAGAGACATGTTTTATTTTAAACTGATGTATGTATTTGCAATCTGCAGGCTATACGATCACAACAACGAGCTGAAAGAGATGCTGCATTGGCAAGGTTGGAGCAAAGTCGCATTATTTTTGCAATGAAATTAGCTGATCACCAGGGGAAGAAATACAAAGATATCGAAGAGGCTTAGCATTTGTTAGTAATGGTCATGCATGATGCAAACCGGTTTGTTGCTCCTGAAATCCTGTTTGAGAAGCCAAGAAGTCAACTTGGTGAGGGTTTGGAGGATCAGAACCTAGCGATGCGGATGTTGATATCCAGTTTGGCATTGGCAAAGAACTCTCTTAACTCTTAAGATGGAGAAAATTGGAGGAGTACTGGGCAATGCTGCTCTGTTTGCTGCAAGCATGTTTGCCTTTAGCTACATCAAGTAGCTTTCAGGACTCTGCAGTTACAGGATCGAAAATCCCCCCGAGGAGGATTGAGAGGAACTCTTCTGAGTCAGACAGATCATCCCAGAGATGAGGCATTTTGATGTGTTTTTTTCCCAGCCAGGGGCTAGACTGTGACTGGGATGCGTGTGTCGAGGTTAATAAATGTCTGTAAATGCTGTTTTGAATTGTTTGTTAGGCGATAGGAGAGGTCCTTCGGTTGAGTGTTTGGAAACAGTTGCTGATAACTGATGCACCACAGTTTCTGTAGTGTGGTGTTGTATTTGGTTTTAAGAGTTATTCAGTGATCTGTATAAATTCTGGCCTCCCTCTTGCTTCTGTACTGGAATTAGCGTGTTCCCGCATGAGTTTATTTTGGATGTGAAGGCTTGTTTGTTGTGAGTTGAGTTTATTGTGAGGGTGAGGGTTCCTTGTTCTTCTCTCTTCACCCATTTACATGAATTCTTGGAGGGTTGAGTTGTTTTGTCAATCCTTGTATCAGTTTCTCTTCATCTTCATGAGTATTTCATTCAAAGCGTGTTCTTTCTTGTTTAACTGGAACCAATCCAAGCTGGGTTGGCTTGGTTTGGCCAAATTCTAGGGCAGGTTGGGCTTGGGCTTTGGGTGCCTTGTGTTGAGCTGGATCTGGGCTAGTAAACTACTTCAGAGAGCTTATATGACCTCATTTTTTTTACAACTAGAATTTCTCCCAGTGTTGGTTCATTTAAACTAGCTCCATTATTACGCATTGTCTGCAAGTCTATATGATTATTATGACAACATAATGTGTATGCATGACATCAATAATTATGAGAGTGAAACTTCAATCCATTGGTGGGGGCTCTCGTAAACCCCCAGGCAAAGCTAGTATTTATCTTCTCCCAAAATTACATGTACTCATCTGCTGGTCCATGATAGAGTAAAGTTCACCTCTCTGAACAAAAAGAGATCCATGACTGGCCCCTATGTATTGAGTTCACTTGTGCGAGCCACAACATTCTTTCTTTTGCAATGATTTCAAGTTAGATATACTTGCAGTTTTATTTAATACCTGAGTTACTTCTGTGTCATATTAAAATCTTGTCACTAAATCAAAATATTGAAGTAGTGACGAGAGTTGAAGATAATATTTTTATATTATATAAACGCTCTATATATCAATTTCTTTATATTTCTTTTTGTAATTTGAATTAGCTAGTTGTTCATGTTAAAAAAGAAAAATCGATAAAATTATATACACGAGAATGAAATTTCAAACCGTTGATATCCTCTTAATCCATCGATGGGCTCTCTCAAAGGAGGCAGTCGCTTTTCCCGAAAGTACATATTCTCATCTGATGTTGATGATGATGATGATGATGATGATGATGTTGATTATACATAAAAGAATAAAGCTCACCTTTATGAAATGAAAGAGATCAATAATTGACCTACATGTTGAGTTCGCCCATCAGATATCCAATAATTAGTTTATCATCACCGTTGTAGTTTTGGCTTGACATGGGAAGCCTTTTTTTTTTGGCACCAAAAGATTAGTGTCATCTTCATCCAATTGACAATAATGAGGTCTAATTCTGCACAATTTAATGCCCATGTTTGATCTGACAAAGATACCGTCATTTGATTTGATTTGATTTGATGAAGTTGCATTCCAACTGTATTAGCAGTGATAACGAAACAAGCTAGCCTTGTTATTCATCACAGTTCTGTTATGTTCACAACAATTTGATCCTTCAAATTACTTTCATCCCACCACCTTTATACATTGGGGACTTTTTCTCAAAACATTTCATTCACATGCATGATGTTCAAAAGAACTTTTAGGAAAGCAAAAGCTTTTCAAACTTAATTGCGAATCCTATGAGAACAAAGGGAGTGAGGAGGGGATAAGAAAGCAGCCAAGAGCAGTCCAAATTAAGAGGGCATCTGTTGATAATAATTGATACTCATGACAAATATTTCCAAAGTCCAGCTCCCTATGTTTGCCAGGACTTTATTGTTCATCATATGTCCCTGTAAAATGATCATTATATTAAAAATAATTGCGTGGTGTGGCTGAATAATCTCTGGAATGATAAAAACGAGGCTACAAAAACCAAAGCCATTAATTTCCTCTGTTAAAAATTAGAAGGCTATAGCTATAATGTTAGAAATATTAGATGATTGCAGGATGAATTAAGGAGATGGGATTTGGAAGTGGAGACTGCAGGTGAGGAGGGGATCGATCTCAAGCCCTGAAAACAAGGCTGGCTGCAAGCAAGAATAATATCCCACTGATTCAAATTCATTCATTCAGAATGACGTGGCAATCTCTGTAGACACAGAGGGGAGTCGAACTACAGAGAGAGAATAAATGAGACACATAGCATTTAATCGTGGTTCGATCTTAAAATAAATAAATAAATGAGGAGAAATATCTAACGTGATTTGGATTTTAGGTTACGACTCAGTTCCCTCTCAATTTTGTATGTACATTGTCGGGAAATGATATTAGTCAAATATGTTATATCTAATCATGCTTAAAAAAATTATTAAAGAACAAATATGTATGTGTGTGTCTGTGTCTCAGTTCATATTATAACTTTATCCATGAAATTATTTTGCGATACTAGTTCAATATTATTTTGTGGGATAGAGTTTTACCGTCTCCTACGTAATCACGTAATCAGGAAAAATCAGATGAATGTGAGGAGAGATTAAATTTGACGGAGAAATTACAAGTCAAAGATTTAGTACTAACATTACATTTCGAGATGTGGTGGATAAAACTCCGCCACAAGAGGATGTCCCTGATCAAACTTGTAAGAGCACACAGAGAAAAAAGACACCTTTCAGATTAGGAGTACCGGTATAGTACTAGCATAAGTCTCTCAGATGTGAGAATTAGTAGTTGGTAGGGAGAGAGGATCGGTAGTGGAAAACTGATGGCATGTGATGGTGGATTGACAGAGGAAAACTACCAGCGTAGTGTGGTATGCTTTGAGGATTAAGGAAGTGATCTCCTATTATTTGGAAAAGGAGGCGTATTTGTACCTGATATTGGCGGTGGAATGAATGTGGATAGATGCATATCTTTCACTGTCATTTTGAATCGTTGATCTTATAACCGCTGAGATCGTATCTAGATTGTTAGAATTAGCGTGTTGTAGGGGTGATCTGTTACTATCTCCAACTTCTTTTCGAGTTGTAATGTGGCCTCTGGATAAGGAAAAGATAGAGTCGCGTAACAACTTCCGTGACTCGAAAAAATTCGCATCGATTTATCCATGGTGATGGATAAGGTAGCCATGTGGTGAGGCATTCTGTCCAGAGGCGATTCGGTCCTGGGTGGTTGTATGACTTCGAAATCCGGACGAGAGATGTCTTCGAAAGGCAGTATGACTTCAGAGCTGTGACTGAGTGCTGTCATCAGATTTAGGCATGATTCAGATTCCAGAATGGGTCCTGAGAGATTCCCCGTACTTCTGCCACTGGATACGTATCGTGATCTTGATATGGGTCAAAATCCCGACAATTACAGATGTCCCCTCCTCTTCCGCACTTGTCAGAGCTCGCAGAGGGAAAGTAAGGAGCGGATTCTCCTAGGTGGCTTCTTTTGTCTATCTTGGTGCCGGAAAGTTAGGTGAACGTCCAGAGTATCTCTTTGCATCATGGCTGATCCTTGGTATTTGATGGGAGGTGCTGCCTCTGGAGGCCAGCTGTGATGTAGTCACATCAGACGTTGGTTCAACTCCTGGTATCATTTTGATCACCAATTTGATTCCTAGTGTCATAATGGCGACGGTTAGCCTTTTGTCTCCTTGATTGGGCGATCTTTTCGGATTGTGGGATGACTTTTCAGAGCTCCGTGTTTCCAAGGCTCGTATTGATGGGATGAACTCATTCATCTGTCCATAAATGGAGGAGATATGGGGGGAAGGATATCATCTTCAATTTCCCTAAGCTTTTCAAACATCATCAAAAATCCTGACTTCATTGCAGCTTTTTTATGAACAGTCCACGATGCTTTCTTGCTTCCTCTTAATCAAATGGAGGGAAGAAAAGGACAGGGGACAGTAGGAACGTTGAGCATATACTCTTTTTCTCTTGTAGTCTAGTCGGTGCATCACATTAGTAGTCGTGAAGGATCTGTTGTGACACATTAGGCGCCGTGACATGATGCCGCCACTAGAGGGGACATGTAGAATTTATGCTTCAACTTGGCCGGGCGATCTGATTTTCAGTTTGCTCAATCTTGGCCTATGACATGTACGAGGAAGAAGGAGTCGGAGCTCATCGGCTGGATGCGCTGATGAATCACTCCTCTTCTGGAGTTTAGATCTCTTACCTAGAGCACATCGAACGGGATGTAATACCATTATCTTCTTGTGCGTTTTGCAGGCTTCAATCTGGTCGAACACTATTGTCTCATTCTCAGAGGGCTTCCTGAACGTCTATTTCATTCCTCTTGAAAATATGAGGAGAATGATGGCGTAAGTGAAGACTTTTTCAGTAGATGTTCCTTGATGAGTGTTTTTTCAGATTTCGGAGGTGAAGAAAGACTAGTGGATGGAGAGGTCGGGAGCTTCTGTATTCAAATCTTCTATTTTTCTTTTCAAAGATGTAAACACAGAGATGAAAGAAGTTTTTGCATTACACTTGTCAGATGTGACACAATAAATATAATGAATATTTTTAGAATAAAAATGGTTATGCTTAGATCATGCCTGGTTTGCTTTTACCGTAGGTTTTTGGAACTGATATGGTTATGTCTCTCTAGCACTGATCTCTATCTCTGGTATAGTCGGTTGGACATGAATTGCCTTGGTGAGTTTGTGTTGTTGTTCCCGAGTAGGAGAGATCCCATCAGCGATACCTCCAAACTTTAAACTCCGAGTGGAGAAAACTCAGCAGTGGAGTTGGGCTCCCAGTAATCCCCGAGTGAGAAAAATTCCATCAGTGGAGCGACGAACTTGGCAGGACTCTTAGTGGGGATCAATCCCATCAGCAAAGTGGGTTCGCAGTCGTCTCCTAGTAAGGATAATCCCATCAAACAGAGTGACGTATTTTGGACTCCGATAGAGGGGACAATTCCCTCAGTGGAATTGGGTTCACAATCGTCTCCCAGTGAGAAAAATCCCATCAGTTGAGAGGTGACCTGGCAGGATTCTGAGTAGAAAAAATCCCATCAGCGGAGTGTCGAACCTTGCAGGACTCTGAGTGGGGGACAATCCTATTGGCAGAGTGGGTACGCAGTCATCCCGAGTGGGGATAATCCCATTAGCAGAGTGGTGGACTTTGGACTCCAAGCCGGAGATAATCCTAATAATAGAGTTAGGTTCCCAGTCATCTCCGAGTGGAGAAAATCTCATCAGTAAAGCAGTGAAACATGGCAGGACTCTGAGTAGGGTATAATCCCATCAGTAGAGTGGATCCGTAGTCATCTCTGAGTGAGAGAAATCCCATCAGCGGAGCAGCGGACCTTGGATTCCGAGTAGGGGACAATTACATTAGCGGAGTGGCACTGGTAGAGAAAAACTGTCAGTGGTTCGTCTGCCCATGGGTCAGACGAGGGGAGCCTGTATGCTGGTGTTTGTGTTCTCCGAGTAAGGGTAATCTTATCAGCGGATCGTGCAAACATTAGGGGCTTTAAGTGGGGGACATCCTATTAACAGAATAGGGACTTCGACCGGGGAACAATCCCACAGCGGAGGTTTTGACTTCTCGTAGGCTATCGAGAGGGGGTCGTAGGAGGGTGCTTGCGTTGCCGTCTCCGAGTTGGAGACAATCTCATTCAGCGGAGCGTGTAACTTTAGGGGCTCTGAGAGGGGAAAATATCTGCAACAAAGTAGGGACTTCGAGTGGGGTATAATCCCACAAGAGAGGGTTTTGACTACCCGTAGATAATCGAGAGAGGGCCCGTAGGTGGGCACTCGCGTTACCGTCTCCGTGTGGGTGACAATCCCATCAATGGAGCATGCAAGCATTGGACCCGAGTGAGAGAAATCCATCATCGGAGCTAGGTTCGCAGTCATCTCCGAGTGAGGGTAGTCCCATCAACGAAGCGACGAACTTGGTAGACTCCGAGGGAGTAATCCCAGTAGCAGAGTGAGATAAAATTATCATGAACAATATGTAATTTTATTTGATGATTAAAATAAAATACATGAAATTTAACTGAAATACAGAGGGTGTTATTGGTGGAGGTACTCCCCTGTGTCTATTGAAGGGATCGAATCACTGAATCACCTTGTATTGGGTGATTATGTGTTGTGGTTGGGTAGGAGGCAGAGCGCTCGGCTACCCTGCATTGGAGGTTGTCTCAGGTAAGAACGTACTCTTTGAAGAAGTCTTGGCGGATAAGTTCTTCTAGGTACTCATGGAAACTTTTATAGTGGATGGTCTGGTGCCCCTTATTATCATGATAAGACAATATTCTTTCATCCAGAGAGAGTAGAGTCATATCAGATCGTCTTCAGAACCTCAACCCACGGCTGGCCTTGATGATGTTGAAGACTTCATTGATGGGGAGCCTTAACGAAGTGAGGTTTTGTTCCATCTTGAAGGCTTGAAGTGAATTCAATGAAAGAATCGATAACGCCTATCTTTTGTAGGTGGATTGTCCCCAATTCACATTATTGGCACTGGTTGGAACTCTGTATTGTGACTTCAATTTCTCTCTGTCGTTGCCGCATTTGAGAGATTGGTTAGGGATCTCTTCATCGCTTCCTCTAACAAAATGTAAGTCTGGCTCAAGACAAGAACATCATGCTTCAATAGGAGTTTGTATAGAGGGTGAGAGATATGCAATCCGTTGATGAACGCGAGTGCAGGGACATCTTCATCGGAGATTGGGAACCTTGACGAGCTGATTTTGGAAGTAGCCGATGTACAACTTGAAGGTGTCGCCCTGTTTCATTTTAACAACGAGAAGGTGATGGTTATTCTTCTTGGCTTCCCGGAAGGAGGTGTATTGGTGATGAACGCCTTGCTTATCTCCTCAAAATTGTGGAGTGAATGTGACGGCAGAGAATTTAACCAATCCGATGCCACACCTTTTAGACTGGATGGAAAGGTCAGGTATAAGAGCAAGTCATTACGAGAGTAGACCACCATCTTTCTTGAAAATACCTAATGTGCTAGACTGGGTCACTAGCTCCAGAGTAGTAGTCAAAGGTCAGAGTCGAGATTTTTTTCGAGAATTCACACTCTAGAATTGCTTCGGAGAGACGAGAATTAGAGACCTTGGCAGTGGTGTATTTTGGTTTGCTACAGAGTTGTAACTTAACTTCCTCGATCCATCTTTAGACCAGCTCATTGAGGGTTCAGATATAGGATAACTCCTCGATCCTCCTCCAAGTCTGGTTGTGCTGAACTCCCGCTCAAGAGCAAGGTGAATCATCCTTGTTGTCGGAGTGGTCTTTGTGCAGGGGAGAAATCAGTCTAGACCACATCAAGTTCGTGATGGGACTATCGACTCGAGTCTCCCCGGTTCTAGCTCATCTTCTGGCTACATCTGGACTTGAGTTCTTTAGAGGGTGGTGATCTGCGCTTGACATTGATCCTTGAGTTGTTTCAATGCCTCTTGCTCGTGGGCCGCATTTTGTGAGCGAGAACTGCCTGCTCCCGATCGCGATCTGACCGGGCCTTGTTGATCATTCATGTCTGCGAGCATCTGAATGATTTGGCTTTCGTACCGTGATGGCGCGCGGGCATTGGCGACTGCCCTCTGAGATAAGGAGGGGCCAGTGTGTGTAGGCTGTCTAAAAATGACTAACAGACCAGCCATTAAGGAAGCAGAGTCTCAAGCTCTAGACGCGAGGAATCGATGCTCGCGTCTCAGCATTAAGACGCGTTGGCTCTACACCCGCGTCTCAACGTTCAGACGCGTCGGCCCGAAGCCCGCGTCTCAAACTTCAAGGCGCGTCGGCCCGACGCCCGCGCCTCAGCATCCAG